>CAUJRU010002422.1:0-77702 GCA_963277665.1 Viscum album | reverse complement strand
ACATTTTAAAGCCAGTTGCTTCCTCTTTGGTGAAGGAGGAAATTTCCCATTATTGTGGTTATTGTTCAAAACCATAGATAATTGGGTAATAATTTCCATGACGTTTTGAACTCGACTTCCCAAATCATTGGGGATGTCGTTCGGGCAATCGTTGCATTGGCCCTCGCAAGAGTTGTTGGTCTGATTTCACCTGGTTCCCATCATTTTCTAAAATAGAAAAGGTTAGAACAAAACATAAGTAAAGAATTCATGAATAACATATTCATTTAAACAAATTATACAAAAAACATAACATATAAGATCCCTATGTAGATTTTCTTGTGTGCCTAATTGTACTTAGTCTCATGCTAGTGATTTTCTCTAGGGTTCCCTAATCCTAATTCTGAAATTAACTAAACCTTTCCTTTGATACCAACTATAGAATCCCAGACATTTCTTGCATTACTATTAAATCATTTTAAAGATAAAAAACATAATATTATTACACATAGATCATCCAATGGTTTAGTGTATTAGGAAAACTAGGACCATACATAACAATTACAACATCAAGCATAAAAATTTATAAATATCTTCTTCTCTGGATTCTTATTGGCACTATTCCTCTCCTTAGTACATGTAGACACCAGAGGATATACATCAAAAGGGGTGAGCTAAAATACCATTAAGAGGATATATAATAAGAATATAGCATGGGTAATGCATAATCATGAAATTTTCAAAAGATCCTAAACATGATATGAACATAAATAAAATACTTAAAATGTGACAATGCATAAAAATGAAACATCATGTTTTAGTGGTTAACTACCACACTTACTTGTGAACCAATATTGAATCTTTTTCCCACATAATCTCACATATAATCATTAGAATCAACACTTTATCCAATTTTTTGAAGTGATGTATAATTCTGGGCGCACCAGTAACATTGAATCATTCATATTGCGCTATATAATTTAGGGTTCACCCGTCACATCATAACATTATCATTATCATTATTGCCACATAAAACACATATCAAAAGTGAACATAACTAACCCATGTAATGGAATGGGTTTCATATCATAAGATTACATTCATAAGATTTGGGTTCCCAAAAGAAAGAGGGAACAACATAATTGATACAAGAACCATCAACCATGAATGAGAGGTAATGTTGAGTTCTTAAAATAAGGGTTCTTTTGGAAAAAATTGGTTAGACATAAAAATCATTAGAAAATATGTATATCCAAGAAAAGGTAAGATAATTATGAATAAAATATCTTTAAAGAGTAACCATATCAAAATGGAGTGAAAGAAGGAGATCCTGAAGGAAGAAAATTCAGTTCGAGATTTCCCCTTACCTTGTATCTAAATGCTTCCTTCTTTTTAATGACTTGTATAATGACATCATATTCATTAATTAGAAATTAAATTACATTTTATACATTAATAGGGTTAATTATGGTTTAATTATGTAATTTATGTTCCTTTGAATGAGTTATAGAGTTTAGAAACATTGTCTGGGAATGTTTGTTTTTATGGTTTTCTTGAGTGGTTCACTTGTGTTCTTAAATTGATGTTTAGGTAGAACATGGGTAATCATACAGAACTGATATTACATGTTATTAATTATATTACATGATTTTTAATGATCTTATAATGAATTCTATTATATTAGTGTGGATGAATCATTAGATAAGAATTAAATGATGATTGTATGGGTTAATTGGGGTGGTTTTTCGATTACAATAAACTTGTTTTAATTTATCACTTAGTAATATGTTCATAAGTCAATTACAGAACATTAAATATTACATAATGAATATAACATATTCTGGTTCAACCATATAATTTGTTTCATGACCATATCTGAAGGTATAAATGGATAAAGAAAACATGTTGTTCTTGAAGGTGATAAATTAACACCTCACGGACAATGATCTCTTTAATAAAATAATAGAAAAAGGTGGGGGGGGGGGTTGGATGATATAATATCCCATTGGCATCATAATATTCTAGTATATTTATAATACAATAGGTAAAATACCATTCAGGTGATAATAGGTGGGGACATTTCCAGAAATGAACTTGAACATGAAAGGAAATTAAAGGAGAAGAGGGAGAGACATTACTTCTGGAATCCTTCACTTCAGAACCTCCTTACGGGCCAAAGCTTGGCCTTTTGATGAGACCCTCAGATCATGGATGTGGGGGAGTGGATAGGTAGGATTTTTGGGTAAATTTTAGAGAAGGCTTGGAGTTTGAGAGGTGTGTGGGAATGAGGGTGTGAAAGGTGGTTTTTATAGTGGAGGGGAGGGGTAAATAGTGAATATTTAATTCATTATTTTATTATTTCCCCCAAGACAAACAATATTATTGTTTCATGTGACCCATAATAGTAATAAGTTCATGTGAGTTCGAACAATGTGTCCTTGCATCACTTGTGATGTCATGAATAGTGTATTTAACTGTTAAATTGTATATACGGTATTTTACAATATTTCACTATTCATCAAAAATTCATGATTTTTAGAAAAATACCAAAACTTTACCCTAACCATTTTTCAATGTGTAGAATTAAAAAAAGAATTCAATTTTTCATAAATATTTTTATAAATATTATTAATTTAATTTTTAAATAAAGACATTGTTAATTCAAAAAATAACAATCTTAAAGGTGCACCTAGTTTTATTTCTCATTGAAAAATTAATTAAGATCTCATTGTCTTATTGTATTAAGAAAATAAAATAATATTATTAGTTACTATTCATAAAGGTCATATTACTATTCATTTTACTATTCATAAGGGTATGTTACTATTCACCCAAAAAAATTTGTTATATCGGACTCCGAAAATCATCTTGAACACAACCGTTTATGTCAGATATTCAGAACTCCAAACACAGAAGTGACAAAATTGTGTTTAAAGATCACTTATCACATAGTAGTTCATTATGATGTGCATTCATGTTATTTTATGACAAAATTTTATGAAGGAAATTTTCACTGCAAAAAATTGGGTCGTTACACCAACTATATTCCTAGGTGTCATCCAGTAATATTTATCATATATCTAGAATGAAAACATTTATTTTCTTTTTATTTGAAAAAGATTACATAACCATAAAATTTTCTAACCAAATCTAGGTAAAATAAATATTAATTGGGATTTAAATTCTCGACACATAATGACTGATAAAAAAGAAAATCTATAATACATATGAGAGATGAATCAATCTTTTTAAAAAAAGATCTTGGTACTATTTTTTTTGAAACTACACCTTTTCTATAATTTTTCATCTGTTACATCGTATTTTGACATGGAACTATGGATTTAGACATAGAAAAAGAATTAAAACATGTAGACATAAATATTGAAATAATTTGAGGAAAAATTTGGAGACAACTAATCTTGAACATGATGGGGTCTATTTATATAGGTGATTTCAGGAAATAATTATTCTTTAAAAATTAAATGATTTCTAAGAATTGATCTAATTGATATGAAAATTTAAAAATGTTTTAAGAAGTATTTTTTTAAAATAAAATATGAACTTAAGGTTTTATAAAATGTTTTTCATCGTATCTGTTGAACATGAAAAAAAAATTGAAAATAAAAATATGAAATAAATAAATGGGGATAAAACTTATTAAATTTCAATAGTGTTAATTTATAAAATAAGGAAGAACCAATTTTAGAATGGAATCATCAGTATTGTAATTTTTCCTTCTAATTTTTATAAAATAAAATATCAGTATATATTAAATAAAAAATTAAATATTGAATACTATAGATTTATAAGTATTAAATTTTTTATTGAAAATAAAACATTAATTTGATTAAATTTTAAAATATTATTTAAAATTATTATATGATAGAATTTATATATCCAATTAATAACCTGAATATGATAAATTTTCCAAATATGATTTAAATATAACATGTGTTTGGAAAACACATTATTTTTTTGGAAAGCTTAATTTTGAAAATTTTGACATGAAAATAAAAATCATATGTACCCCCAATGTAAACGAGTGACATAATATAAAGAAATAATATATAAAAATGTATATTTGAATGGGTACTTTATATTAATAATTTATAAATTATGTTTAATGTATTCAAATATATTGAAACATAATGGTTTTGTAATGAAATATGAATGTTTGTCTTGAATTCTGATGAATTGAAAAATTTTAATTTGTTTTTTATGATCCTTAAGAATGTGATTCCTAATATGTAACTTTGTTTCATAAGAGTGGTGTGAATGATTTTAAATTAATGAAATAATAATAGTGTTATCATATATAATATGATTTTTAGTAAAACTCAGTCTATAATCTGAGAGTGTCTCCAGTATCCAGAACCCCTGAGAAAAAAAACCTCCAACAACCATATATTTGGATTCAAAAATGGAAAGTGTTATTGATTTTAGTTTGTTACAAGAACAAGAAAATATATAATATCCTATCAAATAAAATGTTTTAGAATTTTTTTTCTAAACATTCTACAACCACGAATGTTTAAATAAGAAAAACTGTATAACTCAAAATCATTTTCAGAATTATAAAAAAAGTCCTAAATCAATAGCACCCTTTAGATAAAGAAGAATTCATATTATTACTTTTAAATCAGATTCCATTATATTTTCTAGATACCTAAAACATAATAATACTGAAAACATTATGTCTTGATAACTATCTATTAAGTATAGTATGAATTCTATTATACCTATAAAATTTGATGGAGCAACTGGTTGCTCAGCTTCATAAATATCAAGTGTATTTGAGGTACCAATTGGAGTACTAATACATTTAGTAATTTAATATCCATACTTTTTATGAAGATATTTTATATACCTATGTTGAGATATATAATTATATTCTATTTTTTAATAAATTCAAAACCCAAGAAAACATTAACTCACCTATCATAGTCCTTTCAAACTAATATTTCATAAGATTCAAAAATGAATCTATTATGTATTGTTTAGTTGGTCTGAATATAATTTCATCAAGATATATTTTTACAATAACAAATTTTTTATTAAATTTCATTATAAAAGTATATTGATTAGAAGTTCTCTTAACATAATGGTTTTTTTTAATAAAATCATTTTAATCTATCATACCAATCTCTATGGGATTTTTTAAGGTCATATAAAGGTTTAGTATGTCAATAAATGTATTTTTGATATTTTGTATCTTCCAGACCAGGGTTTATTCAATAAAAACTTCCTTCTATGAATATAAATTAAAAAAATCACACTTTTCATCAATTTTTTTGAAATTATATATTGCTGAAAAGGATAAAAGAATATGAATAGATTCATGTCTACCTACCAAGGAATAGGTTTCTTCATAGTATATTCCCTCTTATTGATTATGTCCTTTAGAAAAAATTCTTTATTTATATCTAATGATTATTCCATTTTCATCACACTTGTTTATGAAAACCAATTTTAATCCAATTATAGAATTTTATTTAGTTCTTTAAAAACAGGTTTATAATTTATTCCTTTCGAATTCATTTAGCCCATCCTACATTACCTTAATCCAATACTCATTACCTAAGGCATCTTAAAGGTTTATATGTTCAAATTGAAAATGAAAAGAAATATGTTCTACTTCATTTCTTGATAATATCCTAGTATTAACTATTTGATTTAGATCTATAATGATATTATCTTGAGGATGATTCTTATGAAAAAACTGACTTGAATTTTGTAAACCCCTTTCTTCAAAATAAGGTGGAAAATATTTTTGAGCACATACATAAGAGACATTTGTTTAGTATTTTCATCATTAGATTAATCATCTATCAAAGGATGAAAGTAAATTTTAGAAAACACTTTTGTGTATTTTTATTGGGTTTATTTAGAAGAAAGGATCAGTTTCATCAAACATAATGTATAATGTTTCCTCAACAAGGAAACAATTATTATTGAAAATTCTATATGCCATAGAAGTAGTATAATAACTTAAAAATATAACTTCATTAAATTTGGGTGAGAATTTAATTAAGTGATATTTTATATTCATCATGAATAATTTCTATCAAAATACTCTATGGTAGGAAAATTTTAGTTTTCAGTATGTCCACAACCCATGAGGAGTTTTATTAGTAAAATGGAAAATTAAAAATTCATTTATAGTATAGAAATTAATACAACCAAATTCAGCCCAATTATTTTAGAAATTGCATATTTAGTAAACATGGTTCTTGTTATTTATTGAATAATACAATTTCTTCCTTCACTCACACCATTTTTAAAGGATTCAAGAAGCTGAAAAGTTATATATAATGCTTTTTCTTAGTACAAAAAGTTTTCAAATTATAATTAACAAATTCTCCACAATGGTCACTATGAATAGTAATTAAGGGAAGTTTTTTTCTTATTTTTAACATTGTCTATAAATGTTTTAAAATAAAATATCGATTCAGACTTCTATACTAGAAAATATACCCATGTGTATTTACTTTAATCCTCAACTAAAAAATATATATAGTAACTTCAACCAATACCTCTTGATTTTGTAACACCAAATAAACCCCTCTTCAATAACTATAAAACATCATAATTTCATACTTCACAAAAAGATTCCAAGCTTGATCCAAATTGATTACTGTTGATGCTCCTTTTTGTCACATTGTTTAAATGAATAGAAAGGGAAATGACTTAGCCCAAAGTGATTCATCCTTTGAAGAAAACATAAAAAATTGACAAAGGAATGAAAAAGGAGTCAAAGGACCTAGGGTCACGCAAGTTCCCTTACTGTCACGCAAGTATACATGTGCGCCACCAAATGTTTGCGCAAGTGACTTGTGTGCCCTAAGTGATAACCACCCAGGGTCTTCAGAATCATATAAATAGATCCTGTGGGCCCCCCATTTCGGGAGGAATTTTTTCCAGAATTCAGATAGAGAGATCTGAATGGCCAAGTCTCTTCTTCAAGTCTTCTGAGCACTTATAAGGTAATTCTTTACCTAGAATGGAAGGTCTAAATAAGAGGAATAAGGTCTAAGTGTTAAAATTAACTAGCACTTGTGCACCTAAGTTTATTTACCCTTAAGGGAAACAGACACACTTGCGCGCATCCTTACCTATTCATTGAAACTTGCACGCCACTCTTCTGGAAGTAACTCAAGATGATTCTAAAGGCTTTGGTCAAGAATCACCCAAGTATTACTCTACTGGGCAAGGATCATGCAAGTACCCATGAGCCACACAGGTATACCTGTGTGACCAATACATTCACACCCACGCAGTACAGGCGTGCCTACAAGGACTTGTGCGGCCCTCTCTTTTCGGGTGCCTTTCTAGCCCATTTAACCCCTTATATACCATTACACCTCTTTTATTCAAGATTCAGTCTTCAAGGCACTCTTCAAAGACCTTTATGGCATGTTTTCATGATTGAATTCCTTATCTGAAAGGAGTTCTATGGAATATCTCTCAAAACATAGTGATCTTCACATCTTTATATCACTAAAGTTAGAGAGTTCATTCATTCAACCACATCCACTAAGATGAGAGAATCCTTAAAATGGGCCTCCATTTAAAGAGTAAGCCCTAGTCCAAATCCTCATTAATTTGTTCATCATCCTTAGGAGTAATCCCTAAGTCCTCTTTAATTTTGGCCTTCTTTTTAGGAGTAAGCCCCAAGTCCCCTAACCTGGGCCTCCCTTTCAGGAATAAGCCCTGGTCATAATTCCCCAAATTTGGGCATCCTCCTTAGGAGTAATCCCCAAAACATAATTCCCTTAACCTAGGCCTCCTTTTCAGGAATAAGCCATAGTCTCAAATACGGGCATCCTCTATAGGAGTAAGACCCAAGTCCCTTAATTTTCAAATCCCTTTAACCTGGACCTCCTCCTTAGGAATAAGCCCCAGTCTTATTATCTCTTAACCAGTCATAATTCCTTTTGATCTGGGCTTTTTTCTCAGGAGTAAAAACCAATCATAAGTCTGATTATAACTTCGGCATATTATTTAGGAGTAATCCCTAAGAAGAGAGTATCCAAATCTCCATGAAGAACATATACCTTTATAGACCCTGTTCATGGACTTCTTCTCTGAAGTACATCTTAATCCTCATCTATTTGGGCAGTCATACATATATAAGCCCCACATCATTGCATGGCACAATTATCTGGTTTCACTAATATCTCTTGTTACTCACACTGAGCATGACTCACATGAGCTTCGAGTGTAAAAGTAATCCTGACATATTTCTTGGATTCATCAATCATACATAAACATTATACTCCCTTACTCAAACTACGTGGGTTCTGATTCCTTTTCCAAAAAAAGGATACGTACGTATCCCATAAGCGGGTACGATCCCAACTCTGAAATAATCCATGTCCTCTTGAATGACAATAAACTTCATGTGCCCCACTGAGTGGATTCAAAACCAGTATGGTCATTATAATGACCAAGACACTCTTATGTTTTTGAGGATTCCATCAACTAATAATCTCTAACAAATATAGATGATTCTCTATCGATGAAGAACCTCAAATACATATAAAATATTCTCTAAATTTTTGTCATATCAATAATTGATTGTCAGACTTAAAAAAAACACATTTTATACTTGGTAATGTAATAAGGATTCACGAACATAACTTAAATCTATAAAGAGAGTCCTGGAGTAGACAATAATTCCCCTAAAAAATGTGTGATGAGTCCGACCTCCCATCCTCTCGACCAATGAAAATTCCTAAGGCTCATCAGTCCACAACTAATGAGAACCTACCTATGGAAAGTAGGTCCAAATGGATATGGAATCATTGGATGTTTCCAGTTCTATGAAAAAAACCGTTAGAAGCCGATTGGAATGTTTGAACCTTCAATCAACGAGGTCATCCCCAATTCCAAAGGGAAACAAAAAATGGTGAACCTGACGTGAATCCTTACACAAGTTAAAATGATGTTTTTCCTATTTGTTAGGACTCTATTTAAACTCGATGAGAGGGCCAACAAAGCAATCAATAACATATGTGCTCATCCAAAATATGTAGCAGTCAAACTTATCTTTATTTTTTTTTGTTATATCATACAGGAAATATTTTTCAAGATCTTCTACATTATGAGAGTGTCTTTTCTTAAGTCCACATATGTGAATACCTCTACTGCAAATTCCACTGATACTACTCCTGCTATATCATCGTCCCATATGAGGAAGACATCACCTACTCAGTGTCTTCAACGCTGGGTATCAAATGATCTGGTTAAGGAGTACCATCAACATGGTACTATTCCAACTCTGGAGGCTACTCGATAGGCCTTCCAAGTGAACAATTCACCCTGGTCGTCTGAACAGCGACAACCCGCGATCAAGAAGTAGGTGGTGCTAACTACCGTCTCCAACCATTTTGGGTCGTTATCCCAAGAACGCAATCACCATTCACTCCCATATTCTGGAGAGATGAATGAGAGGGTCCCTCAGGGCCTTAATTCAAGGAATCTGGATTCCTTCCCAAGGGATCCCATAAACAATCTCTGCCAGACTCGTGCGGAAGTGCGCTATCAACAGGATGAGGGTATCGACTCCAGACATTCGGCTCGGGATCCTCGAACCAGAGAAAGCAAGACAAATCTCCAGAGGCAAAATCTGGTCAATAGTGAGTAGGTGTCAATCTCTGATATCTCAGGAAAATTCCATCAACCTATCCTAGTGGCAAACAATGAGCCAAAACATACACCAGTCCGTTTTAATTCTGTTGTCCAGCCGACTCGTCTGGAAGCATCACACCAATCCCGCCAGGCAATTCTGGCGTAGTACTATAGGTAGGAACATAGACCTATTTATATGTCATTAGCTAGTCAGCAGCCTCGTCTCACTATTTATGATGGATCTCTTCAACCAAATTCAGTGATGTACAATTAGCAGCCACATACACCTACTAGTATTGATCAATCCTACCAACAGTCTCTCTTGGTAGCACTCGGAGAAGTCAGTCGGAAAGCTCTGGCAAAAAATATGAGGCAGACTCAACTCTCTACCCCCACACTTGAGTACTGTCAAGATTCACTGGTAGGAAAAGGAGGACAAGAGTAGGAACATACACCTACTCCAAGAACGTAATGGACGTATATCCATGTTCTAGCAACTGAAGTCACCAAGAACATTCTGACAATGGTGAAAGAGCATAAGCAAATCACAACTCATATCCTGGATGCCTGTCGGGATATTATAACAGCTTCAACAGCATCTCAGGGATAGACAAATAAATTTATCTCTAGCAGTGGAGTGACACATCAACAGTTCACACCATAACAGACACACACATATGTTCCAGTCCAAGAGGGTTGTGGGGTATATTCCCCCATATCATACGGACAACCAAGTCAGGCACATACACCTAATTTGAGTAGAAATTGTTAGCATAACCTGGCCCTCTCTCCGGATCAGGCACATACACCTTGTCAGAGTAGCCACCTTCTTCAACAAGTGGTTTCCAAGGTGAGTAAGAATGCATCTAAGAATAAGACTCACCCGACACAGTCAAGAGATCACGTGTCAATCTGTAACAAGGCCTTACTCGATGCTAGAGTTCTTGAAGCCCTTAGACAATTATCTGTTGGAATCCAAGATTCTAATCCCTCATTTCCCAATAGTGGGAACATTAATTCAGAAGGTCTTAAATAGACACTTCCTCATGAAGGATTGCTTCCTGACAGTTTGGTCGATCTTGACGTTTCATATTCAGATGAGAGCTACAATAATCCTCTGTGTGGCCCGAAGACCAAGGAGCAAGAGATCTCATTTTTGCTGTAACCCACCATGGTGGTCCTCCCCATGATGATGAATTTCATTGTGAAAGTCCTCTCCACAGTAGTGATGCACATTTCCCAAAAAATGATCCAGTGGACAATGTAGTGCTGAGAAATCCCTCTTATCTTGAGGCACATGCAAATGTGAAACCAGTCATGTCTGATGTTTCATCGCAAGCAGGTGAAACAATTTCTCAACAAGAAGATAGCCCAGGGTGTAGGTAATTCTCTGAACCACCCCTAAGTCATGCAGCTTCTAGTTTGATCAGTGATTTCTCTACCAATCTTGTTGAATCTGATGAAGCAATAAGGTAACACCAGCTCTGGTCAAATCTGGTAGAATAATCATCATTGAATGATAAAGAGGAAATGCTAAACATGAGAAAACAAATGGCGAAGGGTGAAGTGCCAGTCATGTTTTGGCCTCTGGCTGACTCTCAGTATTACATTCCAGAGATGTTGATAAAAGATGGAATTCATGATATTCGTCTTAACATATGGAAAAATATTTGTTAGTAGAAAAAGAAAGTATTATCTTATGATGAATATGAAAATCATGTTAAGATAATAGAAGGGTTACAACGTCAGATTGATTTGGCATCTATATTAGTCTCTCGATATCCGATGGCTGAAAAGGAGTAGAGAGCCCTTCAACATTCATCCCTTAGAGCACTAAGAAGATTGCGCCAGTTAATTGCCAATACCCCATCTGGTATTCATATCAGAGGATGGGGTGTTCATGGAGAACTACATTTCATTGTGCTCTCCAGTCAGCAAATCCCATTGAAAATGGTCTCATGCAATGTTATTGCCTGTGGTCAGCCACAGTCAATGGGTTTTGTTTGTAATCAAAAGCTTGGCCAAGAACATGCCTCAACTAGTTCTTCTTAAAATCAAGAATACAGAGAACAAGTTGTTGAATTACTCCTGCATCAAGAAAACGAGAATATTGAACAGGCCTCTCGTATGGAGCAAGCACATCATCAAGTGATAGAAGTGTCAGAAATCATCCAATGGTCTTTAGAGCCGGGTGATAAAAGTAGATGTTGATTGATGCATCCAGCTAATTTCCGGACTAAGGTCCACAGGATCAAAATAGGTTTTAAGAATGTCTCAAACATAGAATGTCAAGAGACACCCTAGCTTTCCATAATTGGAACTCTTTTAACCCAACCCTCAGAATCAACAAAAAGGATTCGAGGAGTTGAGCAAAGGCATCAGGAACAACCCCAGTCCACCGGAATGGGGACTTTTTCAAATCATCAATCCTTTCCTCAGTGAAAGTAAGTCTTCTCTGGATTGGGGAAGAATCCAAAAAAGGAATGAAGAGCCAAATTATTAGTATACTCTCTCAAAATTATGGTTTACCAAGAAGTTCATGAGGGATCGAATCAACAAAAGGAAATGTCTCATCAGGGACATGAAAGAATAAAATATCACAGAAATGATGATAGAAGGGATGTGATGCGTTATGCATCAATTAATGTCATCAATTCTGTTTTTCCTGTTCCACTAGATGAGGCTCACTCAGGGGACTCAGATGAAGGGGTTCCTGCTCAAGACGTTATACACACAGACACAAATGAAGAAGGTGTATGTACACAAAATCAAAGGATTACTCAGAACCTAGGTAATACTTCAGGTAATCCACATCCCTCTCTCCGAAAGGGAGCCAAAAAGGGGAAAGGAAAGAATCAGGTTACATACCCTTCCTCTGGAGAAGGACAATCACTCTCACTTGAGCAAAGGTTCTCTCAACAGGAGGAAGAAATGAAGGAATTGGGAAGGATGTATGCAGAACTACTTCAGGGTAGTCTTCTTCCTAAGCATGATAGAGCCAGTCATCCAAGGGAATTTTTTGAAGCTACTAAGATGGATCAACAATATCCTCCTCTATCAGTACACCATCACAGGTCTAATCCTATGGGTCAAGTGCAACAACAATTGGCGGTGCTACCATCAGTTGTAGTACCAGCCACCACATCTGTACCAGCTCCAGTCATTGCACCTGCCCAAGTCCAAGTTCAACCGGATGTTTCTCAAAATTTAATAACTACCATTGAGTCATTAACAGCTCAGTTAGAGACTATGGAAGGGAAGCGTGCGCAGGTTCAACTAGAAAAGAGAGCTTACCCTGAATGGGTAGATTCAATCCTTCCCCCATCATGTTTTGGGAACCCTGTATTCCCTATTTTCAATGAATCAGGTGATCCTGAAACACATTTAATGCATTACGTATCTTGTTCCGATCCTATGATGGGAACTCCGGAACATCAAGAAGTAGTGAAACTCAGATGCTTCGTACGAACCTTGCAAGGACCATCTTTTGTTTGGTACACAATCTTGCAATCTCAGTCAATTTTTAGGTGGGACGATCTTCGCCAAAAATTCCTTCTTCAGTTCAGCTCAATGTTTCCAAAGACAACAGTTTTCGATCTTACAAACTGCAAGAAAAGGGAGAATGAAAGGGTCTCAAGTTTCATTTCTCACTGGAAAGGATTAACGTATTCCCTAAACTTTGCACTCCCTTAGAAAGAATTGTTGCCAATCTGTGTGGAAAATCTACATGACGAATTACGCATGCCGTTGATCCCTGAGAAATATACAGGAGGGTATCGAGACCTTACTTAAATCTCTCAACAGATTGAAGATTTTTTTATAATGACAAAGGATAAGGCTCATATAATTCCATCAGCTCCAGGAAAGAGAATGGGTAAAGTAGATACTGCTACAGTTATGCTTAAACAAGCACCTATACTGGCTTCTACTTCAAAACCTTCATCTTCTCGAAGGGCTCTAACTCCTGAGAACCAACAACAAAGGTGATTTCGTCAAGATGATCAAAGAGATCAAAGAAAAAAACAATTTGAGGATCTGAAGAGAAAAACATACTCTTTCCGAAATGAACAAGTTCCTGGTTACTTTATTTCGGCTCTGGAAAATAATTTGGTTCAGTTGCCAAGGCCCAAAATGCCAAACAAGGAATGAGATGAAGATCGTCCCAATTATTTAGCCTTTCATAAAATGTTGGGGAACCCCATCCAGAAGTGTTTTGTCTTCAAATACCTCCTGCAAAAGATGGTCAATTTGGGACAAGTCAAACTAAATGGTTCTTCAGCTCAGGTAGCATGTTTCACTACTACAGTTCCATAGGAAGAAGGCAAATGGAAAGAAGTCAAAAGAAAAAATGTGCAGAAATATGATGATTGGATGGTCAAAAAAATGATCAACCGAACTCATGCCATTTTGTGAACGCAATTGAAGAAACCAATTGTGCCTTCTGCAATGAATGCCTCAACAAAACCCTCTTCATCAAAGGGAAAATCTTCAAAGAAACAACATGATTTAAAGAAATAAAAAGAATCAGAAGAATATGAGTATGTGTCAAATCATAAGTTGTCTTTGACTCTAGTAGACTTCATGCAATCTACTTTAAATTCACGGGTACCGCCCCACCAAACGGCATAGCCTAAATAGGCTAATCAGGCAGAGTCTTTATCGGATGAAGAGTTGATTTTCGGTTCTGTTATTATGATTCAATTAACAAATCCATATGTCAGTCACAGTTTCAATTTTGATGAACACGAATTCCCTATACCAAATAGAGGAATCAGAGGAAGTTACAGAGACTCAGGATACAGGGGAGGATGTGGATCTTTCAGAGGACACTATTCCAATTCTACCCCTGCTAGAACCGTATATACGGCAGAAACTCGTGGTAGAATCCTTCAACGAGCTCAACAAGAAAAAGCAAGTTCTTCCACACAAGGCAGACTTAGCCCTAGTACAATTATTCTTGAAGATCGGTTGAAGGTTCCATCTTCTTCCTCTCAGCAAGTAAATAGACCTAATCTATCTAATATTCTAAATCCAGGAGTATTACCAACTCCTATCCCGGTACAAGATGCATCAAATTCCAAGGCATCAACTTTCAAGGGACCTACTAAACCACATGTTCCTGTTTGGAAACACAGACCTTTGGATCAAAAGTATGATATATTGAAACACCTGGCCCAAGTACCGGCTAATTTGTCAATTCTGGATGCCTTGAATTTATCAAAGGAACTTCAAGAGGAACTCATTGAGGCTTTGTCAAGTCCTCAGGAGTTTGAAACTGAAATTTCTGCAACTGAAGTCTACCATGTAGAGAATAATCCTGCAAAATTCCATCGAGTAATATCTTTTACTGATGAAGATGAGGATGATGTCGTGCATGAACATATTAGACCTTTGTACTTATCTGGCAAGGTCAATGACATAGAAATCTGAAGAGTTTTCATTGGTAATGGTTCATGAGTCAACCTCATTCCCATTCGTACACTTCTTCGATTGGGCCTCACGGAATCTGATTTATCTCATTCTACTTTGATGTTACAAGGATATGATAAAACTGAAAAAAAACCACTAGGCAAGATTACACTCAGAACTCAGTTTGGAGATCTTGTGTCCAACTCATATTTCATGGTTGCTGATCAAGACTCAGCCTTCAACATCTTGCTTGGAAGACCCTGGCTACATCGGCATGCGACTATCCTTTGTCATACCATGAATATCTCATGTTTTGTTTTGATGGTCATGTTGGGACATTATATGGTGATAAGGCCCCGTTCAAAACATTTTAATCTCAATACATTGAGGCTTAATTATACCACATGAATGGAAAAGAGGAATCCAAAACAAAGGATATTACCAAAGTTAATGCTCCATATGGTTTAGAAAAGATTCGAGTAATCCCATTAACACATGTGAGTAAAGATTATGTGTTTCCTATCAGTAAAATTGACAGGATAGACCCAAATCAAAATACTATTATTGAAAGATCCATAATATCAATTACGAAAATTGAGCCAGACAACATGGGAGAAATTGGTGATCATCCAAGCAATGATGAAAGCTCAAATAGAGATGTCTTCATTTCATATGCTGAAATCCAGAAAATATATACTTCACCAATCAGAGCAGGGAAAGTTATAGCAATGTCAGAGGTAAATGATGATTTTGATTCTCAATCCATCATCTCCTCTTTATTACCCAAAGAAGACCCTTCATCATCAATTGGGTTGGAAATGGAAGCTTCTTCTTCATGATGTCCAAATTTTGACCTCTCTTCTGATCATGATAATTATTATTCATCATCTACTATGAAAGTGGAAATAGAGGGAATAAAACATGTTGAAGAAGAAGAGGAAAATCTTAGGGATGATCCTCCAGCATTTTAAGAGGGTATCTCTACAACTGTGGATGAACTCAGAGAAATAAATCTGGGTAAAAAAGAAGATCCACGGCCCACTATAATCAGTGCAGCCATGACTCTCAAAGAGCAAGAGATGTATATTTCCTTTTTAAAGAAAAATAGAGATATATTTTATTGGAACTATACAGAGATGCCAGGGATTGATCCTAATGTTGCCACTCATCATTTGGGTTTTCTAGAAGAACATCGAGGATTCAAACAAACTGTTAGAAGAACACACCCAACCTATGCTTCCAAAATTGAGGGTGAAGTGGATAAGCTCCTCAAAGCTAACTTCATTAGAGAAGTTCAATATCCTAAGTGGTTGTCTAATATTGTTCCATTAAAAAAGATGAATTTGAAAATTAGAGTTTTCATTGATTTTAGAGATCTTAATCGGCATTGTCCTAATAATGATTTTCATGTTCCAATTACAGAACTCTTGATTGATGTGACAGCTGGCTATGAAGCACTTTCCTACATGAATGGATATTCTGGATATAATCAAATCCGGATGGCTCTAGAAGATGGAGAATCTACAGCCTTTAGATCCCCTCAGGGTGTGTTTTTCTATTGGGTAATTCCCTTCGGCCTAAAGAATGCAGGTGCAACATATCAGTGTGCCATGCATCGTATCTTCAAAACCCTTTTTAGGGAAGTTTGTTGAAAGATATGTGGACAATTTGGTGGTCAAATCCAAAAAACGTTCTAATCACTTGGATGATTTGGAAGTCATATTTTTCAAGCTTCGACAACATAATTTGAAGATGAACCCCTTAAAATGTGCTTTTGGGGTAACCTCTGGAAAATTTCTTTGCTTTGTTGTACGCCGTCGTGGTATCGAGGTCAATCCTGAGAAGAAACAGTCAATCCTTGGCATGTATCCTCATCGAAATTTATGATAATTGAGAGGACTTCGAGGACACTTAGCCTATATTTAGTGTTTCATAGCCAATTTGGTAGGAAAAATCTTACCCTTCACCAAATTTATGAAGAAGGGAGTCACTTACTAGTGGAATGAAGAATGTGAATAAGAATTCGATATTCTCAAGAAATATCTCTTCCGTCCACTGGTACATATGCCACCTGTTGATGGAAGACCACTTACCCTCTACGTGACAGCTCTAGAGTGATCATTGGGAGCCTTTCTTGCTTAGAAGAATGATGATGGGAATGAAAATAGCCATTATTATCTTAGTTGGACTATGCTCGAAGCAGAAACCTCGTATTCAAATATTGAGAATTGATTCTTGGAATTAATCTTTGCAGTTCATAAGTTGAGACACTACCTGCAACCTCACGAGGTCCAATTGGTATCTCGCAATAACTCGCTCAAATGCATACTTATTCGTCCAATGCTTATAGGATTTCTGGCAAGATGGGCAGTTATTTTGCAGCAATTCGACATTTAGTATGTGTCTCAAATGGAAATAAAGGGCCAAGCTCTGGCTGATTTCCTGGATGAACACCCTTCAGTTGATGACACATCTTTAGATATTGAAGTCCCTAATGAAGAAGTCTTTTCGGTTCAAGAAAGTCCTCAGGCATGGGAAATGTATTTTGATGGTGCTTCTAGAAGTCCAACAGGGAGGAAAATGGAAAATCATAAATTCAAAAATGTTGGCTAAGGAATTGTACTCATTTCTCCAGAAAAGGCAGTGTTACTTTATTCCTTCTTATTGTGGGAAGGTGGTACCAATAATGAAGCAGAATACCAAGCTCTCATTGCTTGATTGGAGTTGGCACTTCAAGAACAAGTGAATCACTTAAAGGTGAAAAGTGATTCAAACCTGGTTATCAAACAAGTAAATGTGGATTTTGCAATCAGAAAAGAAGAACTAATCCCTTTTTATTATTACTTCAGAGAGTTAATTGTAGATTTTCCTTCAAACCCGAAATTTTCTTATGTCCCAATATCACAAAATTCCCAAGGTGATGCACTGGATAATATAGCCACAGCTCTGGCAGATCCAAATCGGGACGAGACAACCATCGGTATTTCCCACCGTCATACAATTTCACCTTATGTTATAGCCAGAAAAGAGGAAATTAATGAAATTAGTCACATCTCTGAACCATATGGTCACACTATGAGATGGATGGTACCTATCAGGGAATACCTTCAAAATGGAATACTTCCACCTGATAGAGTTGAGAAAGAACAAATCCGGCGACGTGTGGTCAACTTTACTAAATATGATGGCCCATATCACCTAGAGAAAATTCTCTACAAGCGTGGTATTGATGGAGTTATCTTCAGATGCATTGATGGTGAAGAGACAATGGTTGTCATGAAATAACTGCATGTAGGAGCCTGTGGTGCCCACCAGTCTGGACATAGACTGTCTGATCGGATTCTAAGGGTTGGATATTTTTGGCCTTTAATGATACCAGACTATGTTGATTTCAAAAATAAGTGTCATTAATGCCAAGTACATGCAAAATTCATTCATCAACCTCCAGAGTTTCTTCATACAGCTAAATACTTGTGGCCATTTACCACATGGGGAATGGATGTGGTGGGACCTTACCCTTCAGCTATGACCAAGCAGCTTAAGTATATTCTTACTGCTACTGATTTCTTTTCCAAATAGGCAGAGGTAGTACCTCTCAAGGAAGTCAGTTCTAAAAGAATTTTTAGCTTCATCATGTCTAACATCATTACCAGATTTGGTGTCCCTTATACCATAATGACGGAAAATGGAACCAACTTTTGTTCATCTGAGGTGAAGAAGTTGTATCAAGAATACAACATCAAATCCAATCATTCATCTCGGTATCATGCAGCAGCCAATGTCTAGATAGAATCCTTCAATAAGACTCTTTCAAATATAATGCAAAAGATGGTGGATAAAGATAAGAAATCATAGTCTGATAAACTCTTTCATTCTTTATGGGTTTATTGGACTACCACCCACACTGCAACGCGGTCAACTCCATATTCATTGGTATATTGAACGGAAGCAGTTTTTTCAATTGAAGTATAACTACCCTCGCTCAGAGTATCCATTTGTGATCAATCATCTATATATGAGAATTCTCAAAAGAGATTGAATGAATTGGAACGGTTAGATGAGAAAATATTCTACACTTTGTACCACTTGAAAGTCTATCAGAATCGAATAGCATGAGCTTTCAATAAAGATGTTCATCTTAATTCATTCATTCAGGGAGAATTGGTATTAGTTCTCAGAACTCCAATGATACCAGGGAAAAAACCTCCCAAGCTTGAGCCAAAATGCGAAGCACCATATTCAATACATAAGGTCTATTTCAATGGAGCTTATTTTTAATCTCAATGGATGGAGAACTCATCACTACTCCAACCAATGCCAGATTTCTGAAGAAGTATTTTGTATAAACACAAAATACACCATCAACGGTCCATGCATATGACCCTAAACTATTTGAAAGTCCCTTACATCCAACAATATGTTAAACTGCATCATCCAGGATCCATGCATACGACCTTAAACTATTTTCACATTCATCCACCATGACGTTAAACTGTGTCCCCTTCATCGTCCTTGCTATATGACGTTAAACTATACAGCAATGGTCTATGTATAAGAACTTAAACAATTTTCATTTCTTTCATCCAACATGACGTTAAACTATAACGTCCTAGCTATATGATGCTAAACATTAAAGAAGTCCCTTACGTCCAGCAAGATGATAAACTGCATAATCAACGGTCCATGCATACAACCTTAAACTATTGGAACTTACGTCCAACATGACGCTAAATTGTATCATCCCTTTTTCTTCCAACATGACGTTAAACTATGAAAAAGTCCCTAATACATCCAACATGATGTTAAATGGTGTACTCTGTTGTCCTCACTACATAACATTAAACTACAAAATACTCCTTTCGTCCTACATGACGTTAAACTATATTGTCCCCATCGTCCTAGCTACATGATGCTAAACTATTCAAAAGTTTTTTAATATGTCCTACATGACACTAAACCATACTTTGTCCCTGCTACATGACATTAAACTATGATGCACCAATAGTCATAACTGTAAGACTTTAAACTACATAGTCCCTTCATATGTCCAACATGAAATTAAACTGTGCATCGTTAAGGTTGTTGTTATCTCTTGTTTCTCACATCGAGTATGAATCATGTGAACTTAGAGAAAATTTCAACCATACAACCTTATTTGGGCCGCTAACCATGTGTAAGTACCAAAACCATTTTTTAGGTCATTATCCCCAAGAACAACTTGATCACAAATTCATACTTTCATTGAACTATGCGGACTTTGATCCTTGCCTTCTAGGCTGGATACGTAGGCAACCTCCTGAGGTTTAAGCCCAAAACCAACCTATTCACATCAGTTCACCTCCATCTCATATGATGTTGATTCGTTAAACCATCCTAAAAATTAATATCTTTACATTGGTTCACTTGCATCCTTGCTATATGACGTTAAATTGTACAACATTTTTTATCCTGTACGATAATAAACTACAGTATTCATTGATACCCTCACCTGAGAGGGAATCATTATTTACATTGATTTTTCAGTCATGTTTCATTCCAAATACTATGTGCATACAGGGCAATGCCCTAACCTTTTATCTTGGGTTAAGCCATCATTGCACTAAAGTCCCCTTTCACCCTTCACATGTACGAACCAAATTTGTACAAAGGGTATTTATAGAACTACATCGGCTTGATTCCCACCCTTAGCGGATATGTAGGAACATTCGAGTGTCCCTTGAATCCAACCCCAAGTCTTTTTGGGCCTAACCCCAAATTTCAATTTCAGTCCCTTGGCTGAAAAGTCCCCATGAAAACACACACGGTGTATTTCTTATAAATTCTCCAAGATCTGTGACCCTAAAATAAGATCTCCTATATTTTCATCCCACGCGATGTTAAACTATAGTTTATGAAATATATATGGCTTAATTACCATCCTTATGGGATACATTGTGAAGTCTAAAATTTCAATTCAGGACCCAGCCACAACATGATTATGGTTATCCTTGATCCGTGTATCTCTACATAAATTGGACAATACCCATATTTATGTGTCATAATATAAACCTTAAATATTTTCAGATATTAATATCATAACCCTTTTTCTTAACTTCTAATCACAAAAGGCCTGAAATTCTGAGAGTTATTTTTCCTGACCATGCAGCACGTGCCCTTAGGCGGCCTTGCATAAACAGTCTACATAATAGACATGTCATCCAAGAGATGCTATTATTTGACTATGCAGCCAATTCCCTTAGGCAACCCTGCATAATTCAACCCCCTAACGGGTTTTTCAAATAGTGGTAACTTCATTCTTGGGAAGCAAATATCTTTTTTCCTTGGTTGTCTTAATTACAATATGTAGGGATCCATAAAAAATGGATATTCTTAACATATCTACCCCATACTCTTTTTCATGATTTGAAATTATCCATGTCTATGGTTTATATTCTCATTTCCTACGTTTGGTTCATACCTTCGTAGGAGTGATATCCATCCAGTTCTTTGATAATATTGTTTGGAAATATCTTCTTCATATTCAAGTACCTCTTTCCATATAGAAAACTCGTTAATTTTAAAAAGTTGAATCCCCATAAACTTTCCCTGGCTTTTGAGCACTACGAAAGTAAATTTTTGAGAGTTCTTTTTCCTGACTATGCAACACATGCCCTTAGGTGGCCTTGCATAAGTAGTCTATATAACAGACCTGTTAGCCAAAAGATGCTATTAATTTGACTATGCAGCCAATGCCCTTATGTGGCCCTACATAATTCAACCCCCTAACGAGTTTGTTAAATAATGGTAACTTCATTCTTGGGAACTAATTTTTGTAATTCATTTTAGCTCTTTTTCATATCATTCCTCAGATTCAAATATTCATAAGTCATAGTTTACATATTTTCCTTCATAATTGAGTATGGTAATATGTTTTTAGATAAATTTCCAAGGAATTGATTCAATTTTAATCCATTTCAGTCAAATCTATTTCAACCTTAAACATTAGCCTCTTTATGTCCAATGTGCAAGACTTTAAACTGTTCACAAAAGACAAAGGAAATCTGAATAAAAGTCAAGTTCTAGCTCACTAAATGTACATTTTGTATGATTTAGGTAATATTGAGTAATTAAAAGATTCAATGTTTGAAGGGTTATTTAGAAAATCCTAGTAAAAATCAAAATATTCTTACTAGGACCATTGGATTAGGTAAAATTTAAAGTAGGTAGCAGTAAAATGCGTGTACAAGTGATTGAAGATGAAGGAATTATTTCCATTTGATGCACAAGAATTAGAGGGATATCCACAGATTAGAGCCTCTTCTCTTTTTCAGGAAATTACAAAAGACTGTTAACATAAGTCTTCACTTGATGTACAGTATCCCAAGCTTTATCAACAGCTACTTGAAGCTCGTGCACTCGACCAGATTCACTCTTCTCAACTTGATGGAGTGCCTTTTTATCATATATAATGTCTTTCATACCATTTTTTTGAGCTCCCTCCAATGAATTATTGAGCTGTTCAAGTTCCCCAGTAACAAAATCTAACTGTTGCTAGAGCTGCACCTGCTGGATGACTTTTTCTTTGACCTTATGCTTCAGCTCCATCATCTTGGCAGCATAATCAGCCTCAGCTCGGGATACCGCAGCCTCAAATTTTTCGATGTTGACTAACAGTTTCACCCTGGTCAGATCATCGTGACAATTTTTCTCCTACTCCCTCCTGAAGATGACTTGTTTCACCGCGGTATGGATCTTTTGGTATCCAAAACCGCCAAGTCCTAGCATGACGAACTGGGATGAAAATCGAGGGATCTTCGATGATAATTTTTCTAAATGCTCCTTAGATATGATTTTCCATATACTGTTCCATGCCCTGAGTCGTGAAAAGATGAGCGCCTTAAGCACCTCCGGGTTGGATTCGACATCATCATCATAGGGGTGCATGTAATCTTTGATTAATGCACTTAGAGAAGTGCCCTGTTCTTCTCCATCCAACCTTGACCCTAGTTTCTTCACCTTATACTATTGTTTGGGCAGAGGTTGAGACTTCACCTCTAGTTTTATCCATTAATGTTGATAGCCCTGTTTGATCAATTAAAAGTATGGTTAG
The DNA here is from genome assembly GCA_963277665.1 of Viscum album. Lineage (NCBI taxonomy): Eukaryota > Viridiplantae > Streptophyta > Magnoliopsida > Santalales > Viscaceae > Viscum > Viscum album. The sequence goes on along the minus strand of CAUJRU010002422.1, from coordinate 54,595 downwards.
TTACATAGAATAATGGACATTGGATGTCTATATTGAAAACTCAGTCCAATCATTACTTAATAGTAGATCAAAAGCTTGAGAAGACTCCTCCCCATCTTTTCCAGTTTCAACAGGATCTTCATGATGTGTCTCAAGAGGGTTTACAAGGTTTAGCTACACTTGAGCTAATGTTTCTGTAATGGTAGGGTTGCCATCAATGTCCACACCCTCTTCAGGCATTGACAGTTCAGAAGCTTCTATGGATGGAACTGTATATTATTTTCAGTCATGATTAGAAGTTTAAATTACAAGAAAATTTACTGTGCGAAGGGTAACACTCATACCCAAGGTCTTCTAAATCACAATATAACTTAGCATGATCATAAAATTCTTCGGAGGACTTACCACGATTCATCATTTCATCCAATGATATTTCAGAATCCTGGTTAGTCTCTCCAGTGGGAGCATTTGATGTGTCCTCTTGGTTACCCTCATTCTGTGGCCCCTGACCCTAGACAGCTTCTTCAGGAAGGATGGTAGATTCTGTTGCTACGAATGCCAATGATTCGGGTGCAGGTTCTTCTCTATGTGTAACAGCAGCAGGAGCAGCACTCGGAATAGATGTTGGCTTTTTTTCAGAAGCAGCCAAGTCAACCTGAACTTGCATTTGTTCTACAGCACCCTCCGTTTTCCTTAAAGTAGGATCAGTCCTTTCCCTCATAGGGGAAATTGAATAAGCCCCTGCAATCCTAAGGAAAGTGAGAAATATTTTTCATGGTTTAAAATTCATGATTATCCGAAGGACTTACCACTAATGATAAAGCGTTTAGTAGTGGAATTCCTCTTTTATCACCTTTGTGCTTTTGGTTTTTTGGGAGTGTCGGAAGTCTCCCTTATTGGCACATGAATTGGAGAATGGAAGGCCATGTCCAAAGCCTCATTCATGGCCTCCTGGCCTTGAGATATCTAGCCCGATTCGCGATGAGATTCAGCAGCAGCCCCGATGGCAGTAGCACCTGGGCTATACTGTTGCGAAGGAACCTCAGTAGTTCCTTTCTTTTCAAGCTGCAAGATGAAGAAAATAAATTCCTTAAGTAACAAAGCTTTGACTAGAATCAAGTTGAAAAGAAAATAAAAACTTACATCTTTAGGAGCCACATAATCATGCCACTCTTCATCTCCAGAACCACCATCCCCCTCGGTGGCGCCACGATCAATCATTTTCTTCACCCACCTGGTGAAAGGAACAGACTCATAAGTGGCATATATGAGCATTTCCAGCTCTTTGATGTAAGCCCGAACTTCATTGGGGTTATCCTCGTATTGGATATCTGTAGAAGCCAAAAGATTTTCTATTCGGGGAAGTTGTAGGCCCTCACAAAAATCCAGCTAGGTGGTCTCAGTACCACTATATAAACTCTGCAATGTCTGGAAAGCCTCTAGTCTTAGATATGAAGGCTTCGAGGAAGGTCCTACAATTTTTGACTTAAATTTCTTCCCACCTCCTGCAATTGCAGATAGATAATAAGAAAATAAGACTTATTTCTTTATAAAGTAATAGTGATTAAATTACCACAATGAAGTAAATCACTAAGAGTTGATGGAGTAGGTCGCCTGATTCTAACTGGAGGATTATATCATGCACGAGGACACTTTGCTACTTGTTGTACCTCATCATGCCCATCATGTAAATATAGTGAATCAGTCCTAGAAGAGGAATTTGGCGAATTAGCTTCAGGTGGGGAAGCATCACCTTCATGAGGAAAGGTTTCTTTCTCCACAGTCCTCTTCTTTTTCCTCACCTAATAAACTAGGTGATTCTGTACCCCTTTAGGGTATGATGCTATCCAGTGCTCATCTTACCATGTAGTCAAGTTATGTGCCGCTTTTTCAAATGGTATATCAAATCCCGCCCCAGTCGTCTCCCTTGAAGTCAGCAGCCACAGCTGCGGAGCAACCATCAGATGTTTCTCTAACCTGACATGTACTGGGGGATCTAAATCAATCTGTTTCAGACACTTGAATTGACGTGAAAATCTATATGGAGCATAGGACACGCATATAATTTCTCTTTCAATCCTGGAAACTAGCACACCATCTATGAAAGCTAGCATTTATGCCCTCAAATCCAAATGGGATGTACCATCATCAACAAAATGCCTGGTTGGTGGATTTCTATAGGTAAAGAAGTTGAATTCCTTAAACATTCTCAACCTCACGTTCATGTCATAGGCATTAAGATCTAACAGAGAAACTCTAGAGAATTATTGCACTGATGGCCTGAAAGAACTTCTAAGAATTTGTAATCCATTCTGTACATTGGAAGTCCTGATGTTAGTGGCGATCCATCCCCATAAAACATTGAATGGTACCACTAATCTTAAAGGAGATTTACCTATGAAGACATCAAGTAAACTCCTGTGAATCATTTCTAAAATGGGGGTAGCCAACCCAACCATTTTTCCCTCAGCCTACCTTTTGGAAATGATGAGGGTCTCTGGCCCGATGCCTCCATTCGAATCCCTAATGGTAAAGAGATAAATGCTGAGCCACAAAGCCAAGAATCCCTCAAGACGAGTCTTCTTCAGGATTCTTTGATTCACCTCATAACCCCATTTCTCAAACTCTCCTACTTATATAGTAGGCCAGAATGTTCCAGGAGAACCTCTCTTCTTAGGTTTTAGGCAGGTACTAGGATTTTTGGGCCTCTAATTCTTGGATTTCTTTTTCTTGGATCCTTTCTCCTTCGGTTCCTTCTCCTTTGGAACCTTCTCTTTCTTCTCAATAATACATATATTCATCCACTCCTCCAGATGAATATCCTTTCTAGAATGAGTTAAAGTGGTCTCTGAACTCTTGAGCCTATGGAAGATTTTAAATAATTTTCGAGCTAAAGCAAGAGTCTTCTCTGAATCATTCCAAGTCACCTTGGGAGGAATGAATTCATCATACATGTCGCCCAAAATCAGAGCCCCTTAGATCTTGTGGACATCCCATAGACTGATACCTACTTCTCCATGTGTCATATAGAAAGAATTAGTTTCTAGGCTCCAGTGGCTGAGTACCTCTGACATGAAGTAATCTTGTCTATAAACATATGTTTTCCCAATCTAGACAGCTTTTTATATCGCAAATCCTTTCATATCTTCAACAAACTCTGCACAGGTTTGTTGTACCCAGTATGACCACATCCATGCTGGCTCACACCTCCCCCCAGAAAGAAGTCCCAAATTTTCTTCCAGCCTTTGGATTGATCTATATGAGCATTTTGGATGATTGAAGGATGGAAATGTGGTTGTAGCTTAGGCTTATGAGGTTTCAGATCTAGCGTACAAGGGCTATGATGAATCATGTGGGCCTTATCCACTATTCCAGCATTTATAAATCCTCCTCCACATGAGATATTTTCTGAAGCAAATTTGGTATAATTATTAAACAATGAAATTGAGAGATAGTTCTTTTCTTCTAGAATAGTGACTTTTTGTAGATGACCATAACCGTACAAAGGAAGATAAGTCATTTGTGGGAAATCAAAGTGACATTTCTTCAGATACTTAGCCAAATCAGGAAGAGTGATATTTTTGATGGCATAATAATCGTGACCAATGATATACATCATTTCATCAATTCTTTTTCTTTCTAGTTCATCAGTCATTCCAATTCTCTTCAGAGCCATTGATTCTGCACAAAAGTTTAATAATTAACTCCTAAATGGGTTTATTTTTTCTAAAATTTGTGAAGGAATTCAGAAAAATGGAAAAGGCATTAAAGATCACAAGTTTAAACTTGGAATGCAAGTATGGATGTGTCATGGAAGTGTTAATGTTCCGTGCAAGTTTTTTCACGCAAGTGTAATTGCGCAAGTCCAAATACCATAACAGTAGTGCGACAGTGAAGAAACAATGGAAAACAAGCACCTTGTGCGACGAAGGTGATCTGCACGGTGAGAGCTCAAAAATCTGGAAATCAGATGCTATGCGTGACAAATGATAACATATTTATAGGCCAGGCTTCCCACCTGCGCGTCTACAGACAGTGTGCTCCATCCAGTGCACTCCAGCTCTGCGCGACTTGAACCTGCGCTATGACAGTGGCGCGGTGAACACCGGCGCGCCCCTTTACCTTTTGGTTTTCTTCTTTTCCTCAGAGTCACATCCTTATTCTTCCGGATCCAACACTTAGGGGGACTTTTGTTGACGCTCTGTTTTGTCACATTGTCTAAAGGAATAGAAAGGGAAATGACGTAGCCCAAAGTGATTCATCCTTTGAATAAAACATAAAAAATCAACAAAAGAATTCAAAAGGAGTCAATGGACCTAGATTCATGCTAGTTCCCTTACTGTCACGCAAGTATACTTGTGCACCGCCTAATGTTTGCACAAGTGACTTTCACACCATATGTGATAACCACCCAGGGTTTTCAGAAGCCAATAAATATACCCTATGGGCCCCCCATTTCGGGAGGAATTTTTTCCAGAATTCATATAGAGATATCTGAACAACCAAGCCTCTTCTTCAAGTCTCCCGAACAATTATAAGGTAATTCTTTACCTAGAATGGAAGGTCAAAAGAAGAGGAATAAGGTATAAGTGTTAAAATTCACTAGCACTTGTGCAGCTATGTGTTTTTACCATTAAAGGAAATAGAAACACTTGCATGCATCCTTACCTATTCATTGAAACTTGTGCACCACTCTTCTGGAAGTACTTCAGGATGATTCTAAAGGCTTTGGTCTAGAATCACCTAAGTATTACTATACTGGTCAAGGATCGCGCAAGTACCCATGAGCCGTGAAGGTATACCTGTGCGACCAATAATTGCATTCCCACGCAGTACTTGTGTGCCTTCCAGGACTTGCATGCCCCTCTCTTTTTGGGTGCCGTTCCTTCCTATTTAACCCCTCTTATGCCATTCCACCTCTCCTATTCAAGATACAGTCTTCAAGACACTCGTCAAAGCCATTTATGGCATGTTTTCTTGATTGACTTCTTTATCTGAAAGGAGTTCCATGGAATATCTCTCAAAACATAGTGAATTTCACATCTTTATGTCACTAAAGTTAGAGAGTTCATTCATTAAACCTCATCCTTTAATATGAGAGAATCATTAACCTGGGCCTCCTTTTCAGGAGTAATCCCCAGTCCAAATCCTCATTCATTTGGGTATCCTCATAAGGAGTAAGCCCCAAGTCCTCTTTAATTTGGGCATCCTTTTCAGGATTAAGCCCCAAGTCCCCTAACCTGGGCCTCCTTTTCAGGAATAATCCCAAGTTATAATTCCCCGAATTTTGGAATCCTCCTCAGGAGTAAGCCCCAAACCTTAATTCTCATAACCTGGGCCTCCTTTTCAGGAATAACCCCTAGTCTCAAATATGGGAATCCTCTTTAGGAGTAAGCCCCAAGTCCCTTAATTTTCAAGTCCCTTTATCCTGGGCCTCCTCCTTAGGAATAAGCCCCAGTCTTATTTTCTTTTAACCATTCATAATTCCTTTTTATCTGGGCTTCCTTCTCAGGAGTAAAAATAAATCATAAGTCCCCTCCAAACATGGGAATCTTCCTTAGGAGTAATCCCCAAGATTAGAGTATCCAAATATCTATGAAGCACAAATAACTTTATGGACCATATTCATTGACTTCTTCCCTGAAGTAAATCTTAATCCTCATCTATTTCAGAAGTCATGCATACATAATCCCCACATCATTTCATGGCACAATTGTCTTGTTTCACCAATACATCTTGTTTCCCACACCGAGCCTGACTCACGTGAGCTTAGAGTGTAAAAGTAATCAAGACATCTTTCTTTGAGCCATCAATCATGCATAAACATCATACTCCCTAAATTGAACTACGTGGGTTCTAATTCCCTTTCCAAAACAAAGGATACGTAGGTATCCCATCAGCAGTTATGATACCAACTCTGAAATAATCCATGTCCTCCTGAATGACAACAAACTTCAAGTGCCCCATTGAGTGGATTTAAAACTATTATGGTCATCATAATGACCAAGAGATTCTTATGTATTTAAGGATACCATCAACTAAGAATCTCTAACAAATATAGATGATTCTCTATCAACGAAGAACCTCAAATACATATAAAAGATTCTCTAAATTTTCTTAATATCAATCATTGATTGATTGATTTAAAGGAAAGCACATTTTATACTTGGTAATGTAATAAGGATTTACGAACATAACTTAAATCTATAAAGAGAGTCCTAGAGTAGACACTAATTCCCCTAAAAAAGGTGTCATGAGTCCAAACTCCCATCCTCTCGACCAATGAAAATTCTTAAGCCTCATCAGTCCACAACTAATGAGCACCTACCTTTGGAATGTAGGTCTAAATGGATATGGATTCATTGGATGTTTTCGGTTCCACAAACAAACCCGTTAGAAATCGATTGGAATGTTTGAACCTTCAATCAACGAGGTCATCCCCAATTCTAAAGGGAAACAATTACTATATTAAAAATGTTCATAGACTTTTGAAGCATCAAATATATGTTTTATTATATCCTTAACAATTATTTTCATTGTAAATTTACATAAATTTATAATTTTGCAGTTTCAAAGACTTGTATTCCATAACAAAGATTGATCTTACATTGAACAATTAAAAAGTAAGTCTTTGATCATATGGTCTTATATGTTAATATTTTATACATTTTCATGCCGATGGGTAGAAAGAATGAATTAATTCTTGGAATTGTCTAATACACATTTATCATTCCTGAAATTCACAAGGTAACTGTCATCATAAAATTTAATTTTTCTTATAAGGTTGTTCTTATGACCTTTAACAAATAAAATTTTTTTAATTAAATATTTTCCAAGAGTAAAGATATTAACTATAATAATAATCTATCATTGATCATTATCTCTTAAAGAAACATTTCAACCTATAATCTTGATAATCATTTCAAAGAAATATTTGTTAATAATCATATTCTGGGAAAAATCACTATCCATGTATAATTTATTATTATTGGTGGTACATATGATTTCTTGAAGATTTAATAATTAGAAATTTGGAAACCAAACCTTCTTGGGTTTGGAGATGTTTTAAAACACAATTTTTGGTATCCACGTTTGTTATGAGAAATGGAATTTCAGAAATCATAATTATTGAATTTTACTTAAAGATATTTTTTTATTCTAGTGATCATCCATTTGACATTTTTTGTGAACAGTCTCACATTTTGGAACAGAGTAATTGTTACTAAAAATAATTTTTTTGGGTATGATCTATTCAAGAACTAGTACCATGATGAATAATCAATTGTTACTTGTTATAAAGAATTTAATTTCCAATTGTAAAATCTGAAAAAAAAATTATAAAGGAAATTTCATATTTTATTTTAATGAAAAAACCATTATCCATGTCCTAACATGTATTTTTTTGGGAAGTGGTTTTTTAAAAATTTGTTTGTAGAGATTTATTATCACAAATCACTCTTTGAAAATATTTAGAAATATTATCATTTTCCAAAATAGATTTATCAATATCTTTAAAAATATCAAAAACTTTTTTTTGTAACATTAATCCTTTAATTTCTTTATCATGTGTTTTGGTAACTTTGAAATTTTCATTTTTAAGGATCCTTTCAATAAAAATATACACTAATTCATTAGAAGGAAATATATAATTCTCTACTAAGGAATATTGTTCATCCAAGGATTTAGAATTTTTCTCATCAGTGTAATTGACACTTCAAGAAATTTAAGTTAGGGATTCAGTAGAACCTACCTTGTCCATGAAACATTGGTTTTCATAAGGTATTCTAGAAAAAGGAACAATATTATTTTCTCTTTTATTCTCATTATTAAAAGTATATTTTAAAGTGTCTCATCCCCTATCACTCTAGGAGTCATTATATTTTTGAACATTATTTAATTTTGGCTTGGAATAATTTATTTCATAATCCCATTCCTTTCAATATTTTCATTTTAGCTCAGGAAAATCAGGTCTTATATATCCATCTTAGATAAATTCATATAATTTATCCTCAAAATGTTTTTTTTCATGATTATCCTTATTTCATTTATTATAAAGCTATTGATATTACATTTTTTCTGCTATGTTGTTCATTCTTTACTCAAGATTTTCCAATTAATTTTCAGAGTGTTCAAAATCACATAAATCCAATTGAGCAACAACCATATTCTTTTTGTATGACTTTACAACATTTTTAGAAGTCTGAAATTTTATTTGAATTGTATTAGAACTAAAATAAACACAAAAAGTTATATTATTTTCTTTCTCAGTGTATATTTTATGTCTATTCTTGTATTTTAAAAGAGTTTCAAATAGATCATCATTAGTAACATCTATTATCTTAGTAGTTTCATCTATAGTTCTTCTCTTATATTCATATTTATTGGGAATGATATCAATTATATTTTCAATAATAATTGTTTCTTCTAATAATTTATCTCCATAGATTTTTACTACTGAAAATTGGCATAAATCATTGTTGTACTTTTACAACAGGTTCTTCATCATGAATTTCACATTCCTTATAGTCAGTTCTAAGAATTTATGATCTAGTTTCAAAAACTTTATAAGTTCCAAAATAAGTAATATAAAACATTATCTAGATAGAATTAGATACTTCAGAAGAATAAATTTGACTATATAAGTTTCTAGTCATATAACATAATATTTTATTCAATAACTAGTAATTTAACTACTATTCTTACTTCTCGTGATTTGAAAAATTTCACACCTCTTTATTAGGGATATTATAATCATTTGTTATTATTATAAAATTATCAACTGTTGTGTTGATCAAAAAATTATTCATTCCATTACTCCAGTATTTGTAATCATTATTATAAACTTTTTGTGGTTTAGTGGGATTGATATTATCAATATATTTTATATTTAATGCAACCATATTTTAAAAATAGATACAAGAAATTATTTCAACATTAAAAGTTAGTTTAAAAAATATTTATAAAAAATTTTATACAAATATAATTCTATCTTTCAATTTTAATGATATAATTAATTATCAATTGTATGAGTAGTGGAATCGTCTAGTGATACTAGATGTTAGTATAAATATTATAGAGACTTGGATCTGATTCCTATTTTATGATAAAAATATTTATATAATTGGATTGACACAATGGGGAGGGTGAATTTTATGTTTAAAATAATTCATTTTTAAACTTAATTTTTTTAATAATACTAGACAAATCAAAATCACAACACCTCTTATGTAATTAAACTATTATCAGACATAAGCCTTGGTTTTGATGATAAAAATATTGTAATCTTGAGGATTCTGATATGTATTCTATTGGTCATAATAAGATTATATCTTGAAAGGTTATAGAATGTTTTTCTTTATGTGGTGGTAAAAATTCAATGATTAATATTATTCATAGTAGAAAATTTATATAGAAAGAATCATAATCAGAATGGATATGATATATCATAATAACATCAAATAATTGTTATTCTTTCTTAAAGCATATAGAATCATATATACAGTAACGAACTATTAACAAGGTAATTCATATTAAATAAATTGTATTCTAATCAAATATATTATGATAAAAAAGAGACAAATAGAAATATCAATAAAAAAGTATCTCTTTATATTATATATAGTGGAATTATATGACTCGTAAAAGAACTAGTAATGAAAATGGATTCACATCTTTTATCATAATGAGTATGGTAAAAAATAACATAGGATATAGTCCCTTGTTTTATTATTATAATAAATTTTATCATTATATTACTAGAGAAAGCCCTCAATATGAAGATTAGTTTGTCTTGCTATACTCGCAAGCCCTCAACATGATGTTCATTTTTGATATGTATTTCTATCTGTGAAGACACTTGATCATGAATATCCGATCTCTATCTTTCTATTCTCATCATCCCTCAAGTGTATTCACAGTTATATGTACAAAGAAATTATAAATACAAACACAATAAAATTACAAGTACAAAAAATAAGAAGTTATCACCAAAGTGTCTCAACATTCATCTGTCTCATCTCATTATTTACAAATCATGAAATGACCTGGGATTTATAGGTAACTCCCCAAAAATAATCTTGATCCTCTAATAGTCATATTTTATTTTTGATTTTTGCATGGTCATTGACACCTTACACATCAGCCATCATATTATAACAAAACACATGACATTTTTTGGAATAATATATTTATAGCGAAAAAGTTATTGCATTAGGATATAATATATTTTTTGTGTTCAAAATTTAAAGTGTAGGAAAATTATATGGATTTCCTTAGAGAATTTCATTACGATTTTATTTATGAATGTGATTTTGATGCTTCTAATGATGATGTCATGTCCGATTATTAAACATTTTTTCAGTTCAAAGACCAGACAAAAATATTTTAAATGTGATTTAATAAATGTGATTATAATAATTATCAGAACCATTATCATTTAAAAAATTATAATCTATAACCATGGATTAGTTTCATCGATACATTAAAAGTAATTATATTTATGGTGAACAATGTATTTTTTCTAAAAATATTCATAAAATACTTTCGACACGAATGATTTATTAGTTATAAATTTAATAGAGAGTTTTTGATTTCTAGAACAAATGGAATGGAAAAGTCAATACGAAACCTTGACTCCACAAATACTATGTCTATATATTCCAAAATCACATCCACATGCTAAAATCCATACAGGGATTCCTTTTTTATAAAACTACACACATTTCAGGACCATATCTTAGGATTTTCAACTATGTGTATTATTACCCTAAGGTTTATTACTAATTCTTTCTCATCCTGGTTTCCAAATAATAAAAAACACTCATATGATTCTGTTTGATTTGTTTCCATCATTTCATACATAAATATTTCATCTTATAAGATACATATTCATGACTATTAAATCTTATTTTTTTTGAATATTCATTACATATCATTACAATCCATTCTATATTTATAAGGGTTTTGTATATTTAGAAACTTATATATATATAATCATTTATAAACAATATCTATAATCTCTCCATATAAGTTATTCAAAACTATAAAAATCCATAGATATATCAAACATAAAACATTTTTTTATAACATTTGTAAAACGAAACACAAAAATGGGTGATTTTATATGCTTAGTAAAGGTAAATTATAGAGATATCAAGGAAAATTTAATCATAACATGTGCATAATCATATGAAAATATGATCTTAACATTTGAAAAAAAATACCCACTAAATCATATATAATGATCATATATCATGTAATAAATCTTCTATTTTCCAAATTGATGAATCATAATGGAAAAAATATCAAGGGCTATGAGATAATAACATTGGCATAAAACCTGTCCTAAAGGATTTAAATAAATTATAGCACAATTTTGATTATATCATTCATAGGTCATAGATACCCACTTAGATATTCATCACATGTTGGTAATGGTATAATTAACCATGTATATGTTTGGGCTCGGGATAACCACCCATTTATCCCCCTTTGGGCTTGGTATAACCTCCTATGTACCCTATTTAGAGTTGTGATTACCAAACTTGTATGATATTTTGGGCATGGGATAACCAATTGTGTACCCTCTTTTTTCATCACATAACCTCCTTGATAACCTTTTATCTTATAAATCCACATAATTTACCAAATAAATTGTATTGTTATAATATATCCACCCTACACATAATCATAATTCATTCATTTATATACTATATGATCAAAAAAATTCTTTCAATCATAACATATCATGTGAAAAATAATACTTATTTTATAAATATTTCATCATAATAACAATAAATCCACATCAGTACTAATAATGATGGTATTATATATTCAAGTCACCATTAAATAATATGTGAAATAAAAGGGCGTTATCATAGATGAAGATTTAGTTTAAAATATGACAAGAACATTTATTAGGTAAAATACACTTTTCATCTTGAAAGTGACTATTTAAAATAAAAAACTAAAAAAATACTGAGGATGTTTTTACATGAATATAAATAACAATAAATTTTAAAGGATGATTCAAGTCATTGAGTGGTTATGATGATGTGAATTTTTTTCAACTCATGTATGTTAAAAAATATTCATTTTTCATTTTTTGTAAAATGAAAAATTACCTCCTCTTGGAAATTTTTTTTTGTAAAATATTAATCATGGTTATAAATACATTAGAAATCATTGAAAAATCATTCTTCAATTCATTTTGAGGATGATTTGGACATATAAAAGAAATATTCATAAAAAAATCGTATAAACATGATTATTTTTTAACAAAATTATTTTGTTTTATTGAATAATTAAAGAGATTAAACTCTATAGAAAACATGAAAAATAAATAAATAGCTACAAGAGAAGAAAATAGATATGTTCATATGACATAATGTATTTAATTTACCTTAGTATAAATTTTGAAAAGACAATCCCAAAAGGAAATGAGATTGAAATATTAATCCCTTACCTAATGTCTCATATTTCATCACACATGTTCAAAAATCACATATAGTAAATATATATTTATTTTATTTATATTCCAAAAAAACTCATTTATATGATACCATATATTATTTACTAGTGACATCTTATCCACTTTTATGTAATTTTTTATTAAAATTCTTACTTTGAGTGATAACTGCATTATTTTTCATCATTTTTTTGGTTCAAGATTCCCATTGATTATACATTTGTCATAGTTGAATCATTTAAATAATTATAATAATTTTATTACTATCATATATTATAATTATATAAAATCATATGACTATTCATAAGAAGCGATAATGAAAAATAAATTATATCACCCTTTTGATATGGTAGTTCTTACGTACTCACAAGTTATTTTTATGTTATATATTGGCTAGAAAAAATGTGTATAATGGTTGTCACATAATCATAAAAAAAATAAGTATATTAAATTTTTTATTTCATTATATATGAATTAATTTCAAATACATAAAGGATGTATAAGAAGAAATAAAATTGAAAGTACTCGGTTAAGAGTTATACCTCTTCCTTGAGAAACCTCTTTTAGTGCACACCATAAGCCAGTAAAAGATGAAATTTTTGAAAAACAAGAAGAAATATTACATGGGATATTATTATTTCAGTTTATTATGGTATTTCAAATGAAAATTTTAATAGTGAAACTTTTTGAATATGGGAGAATATGATGTTTTATTTTTTTAGTAATAGAATATAAAACCATTGAAATTTGAAATCTATTAATCAAATTCATTTTAATGTTGTCCAAAATTGTTATATTCAAATGATGTGATGATTATAATTCTAAATAACATTATAAAATAACACTTATTTAATTTTAGGCTCTTTTTTAACCCTTATTGATGATTTTTAATTCCCTACTAATCCTTTTGAATATTACCATGATATAAGTAATGTTTACCCTTTTGTGGTCATGTACGTAACTATAAAAGAAAAAATGACCCTAAGTGGTAAATTGTTGATATTATAGACCATATCCCATTCACTTGGTAAATTATAAAAATTTTATAAACATTAAATCAAATAATAAAATATTATTTAACATATGATACTATTAAACTAGTTATTGAAACTATTCACATAGTTTAAAATTAAAGAAAACACAATATAACATGATTTTGAATACAAACTTTTAACACATAAAACATATTATATATTTATCTAAAAACATATGTAACATGATAATTCATCCAAATTTTATAACATTTAATTTTTTAACAAATATTTTTTCAATTTCCGTACTTCATTAATATTTTCATTATTAGTATTGAGTAAATATTTAAGTTAATTATTCATATATAAAAATTAAAATAACACAAAAAATAAATTCATATTTAAAATAATCATTTATAGCTGAAAAACACCTTTTATTCCGAAGAAAAAAGTATTAGAGTTATTAAAACAAAGAGAGGGAGAAAGAGAATTTGGATATATTCAATACATATAATAATATTAAGGTAATTATTAAAGTGAAATTAAAACAAATAATTATGTCCTTGAATATTTTATGGAGGTCCTAAAATAAATAATCCATTCAAAATAATTATGAATTTATATACATTTTTGTATCTTTATAACATTGTTTTTAAACTTATATTCCAAATTTTTCCATTTTATTGTGACAAATATCTACAAATACTACTATCCCTCATAACATAAAATAAAGATAAATATATTTACCAAATATGGACATTATAATTCCAAATATGGATTATATTTAACAATAATTAATTTATAAAATTTTAGGAATTCAATTTTTATATAAGCGAGTAATACGCAGCAATGACAATGTTTATATTAATCCATTTCTAATCATAAAACTGAATTTATTATTATATCATGCCTATAAAAAACATTATATTATTATTAATAATTTTTATTGAATATATTCTTTATAAATACCTTTAAAATTTTCATCATTACTTATCATTTTAATTTATCTAGTATATAAACACATTGGTAGCATAAAAAACCATTCTCTAGAAATAACTCATTTTTTACTCTCAAATGATTTAATCAATTTATAAATATTAAATTCATTATATAAACATTTTATTAAATTTTTTTTTAAATTTATAAATTCTTAATAATTTCCCCAAATATAATGGATAGGTGATAATTATCACATTAAATAATAATAATTCAATAGAATTGAGGGGGTCATCTGAACTCGGCTTGTTGTGTGAAGAAATGTCTTTAATACTTCATGTTTATTTAAATGGAAATAATTATAAAATCATATAATGTAAAATTATTCCCCTAATTGATTGTTTTAAATCTCTCCATGGGAGATTTTACATGAGACACAAGTATGGGTGGATTCAGGTTTTCATAGGTCATGGAACTAAGAATGGAATTTCCTTTGAGAGAATCTCATAAGAGAGTAACCAAATAGTGGGATAGAGAGAGATTTTTTAATTTTATTGTATTAAAACTATCCTCCTATGTTTGTGGTTGGATAAGGTCTAAATAATGAGGATACATTTATGATCTCATTTTATTTCATAAAAATTAAATATTTTTTAACAATTTTGAGGGAAAATTGATGAATATTACAAAATAATTCAATGCATTGTTAAAATGTGGGAAATTATATTTTATGAATTAAAATGGATAAAAATATATAGAAATACTCAATTATAAATGTTTTATTCATTTTATGACATTCATCATGTATTTTACTAAGTACTTTAAAAATATTTCATGTGAAGAATTGGGTATCTCAAGCTATCCATCAATCATGCAGAGCATTTAGCCATCTATCAAGATCAAAAGGGTTGTGTGGCCAAGCTATCCCACCATGAATTCTTGCATGATTGAAAAAATAGTTTGATTCTTATAGATAGGAAACCTAGTATCATTTGATCCAAGTCCATTGTGGGCCTATGCATGTAGAAACAGACGAAATTGGTCTGAGTATGTAAATGGGTGCTATTATGATTCAGTAATAGAATAATAAATAGCCTATGTGGTTTGATATTTATAAAAACACAATTACTCACTTTTATTCAGATGTATGTCAAAAATGCCTCTACACCCTTCATAAACATTCTAAAACACCAATGTTTATTATTTGGATACTCTCCCCATTCTCTAACATTTCCGTCCATTACCCTCCACAAACTTCTACTACTGAACATCATAATACCCCTTTTTAACTCACTCAATAACTCAATGTTCAATACTAGGAAACCTGAGCCCATATGAAATATCATTGACGAGGACTGGTTTGAGAATGTTTCACACTGGGGAACTCATCCAACCATAATGAAGCTCATTTAATAATGAATAACATCATTCATAAATGAAGAACTCGATCCATCCATTGTGAATTATAAATGGGAATAGGGATTCACCAAACACCTTTCCCACCATCATTGGACCAAAATCTCACCATTGGGATGAAACTGCATGAAGAAGGATCATGAATGCTAATTCAAAATAGACTACATGTGTAGTGGATCAAATATTCTATTTTAACATTTAATCAACTCATTTATGTGTCCCATTGGGAAAAATTTTCATGTGAGAACATGGATGAAAATAGTTATTTACATAAAAACCACTACATATTGTAAGGATAATTCATTTATTTGAAGATGTGGGTGGGTGTTTCTATTTGATGATTTGTTTGGAATAATACAATGTGGGATTCAAAATTCTAATAGTATATGTGACACCATAGAGGGGAAATGAATGTAGATGTCTCTCCCATTGAGTAATGGTTGTACCTTGGAGGGATTTTGTTGGTAGATGTGTTTGATACCATGGAGTATTGGTGACAATATATTACTATGGCTGTGGATCATGTCAATGGAAGACATCATAACCCATAAGTAAGGGTTTAACTATGTATGTGCACCCGTAATAGATGTCATATAGCAGATGCATGATACCTTAGTGAATAGTTATTTAAGATGTTATTCTACTACAGAGGAGGCTGGAAGGGTTGATACTGAATAGTAGCACTATCGACATTTGGGTGTTACCATCACTATGGATTATGAGTCCACATCATATTATGGTTCTTAAAATAATTTATAATCACCTAATATTTCAATACATTCAACATAGACACTCATAAAATAATGATACTGTTGAAGATAAATAATTATTCATGTCATTTTAATGATGTTAGAAAATGGTATTCCTCCCTCTATAAATAAGAGGGTGTTGCTTCCAAAGAAGGGATACATTAGAGGATTAGGAGTGGATCTCTATTGATACTTCCATGATTTTTTATTTTATTCTCTATTATAGTTTAACATATTTTATGTAAGTAATCATTTTCTAATAAAAATGATTCTTCTATTTTCTTCTACTATGTATTTTTCTCTCTCTTTCATTCTTCTTCTTCATTTCTAAATAAACCATGACATCTTACTTCCAAAAATATATGATTGGCCCGAATCTTATCCTAATTAGAGTATAGATGTTTCATGAATTATATTCCATAAATTCTTAATTTTTTGGATATATTTGTGGTTGATGGGTTTGAAGTGTATTGGTGTGGCGATTTTCCACAACGACAATAATCTAGACTTCAATTCAATAAATTTATCTATAACATTTCCCACCATTCCGTTTAATAATAGATCTTCAAAAAATGGATTTTAGTTGTTCAATGGATGAAATTTAATTTGATATGTGATGTCTATGAAGATTCCACACTTTCTATTGAGGTTTTTTAACTACATTGATTAAAGGAAAATGTGTAATATTTTTCTTGGAATTCAATGGTTTAAAATAAAAAAATTAAATTAATATTAGTAAATTCATGAGATATCATAAATAGATAATAAAACTACAATTAAATCAAACAATGTAAATAATGAAGGAACTTAAATCCAAACCCTTTGTCCATTTACATTCTTTATTATATTTCTCATTGTATTTTATGATAGTTTATATTTAATTATCAATCACTATTCAATTTCATTCTATTATTTAAGAAAATAATAATCAAAAATAAAAAAAATTAATTTATGTGAAAAGTAATTAGTATGTAAATTAACTATGAAGCTCCTAAAATGTGACAACCTCGATATTCTATTATGATAGACTAATAATTTCTTTTATCACAAGCTTTAGGCCAAAATTTTCTGTCATTATGTGGGATCTAATCAATTATTATCTTATCATTTTATTCTTCACTTTGTATATAGTTTTCATTATTTTATAAATAAATAAATATTATTTATATTCCATGATTTTTGAAAAAACACCATAATGATATAAATTGAAAAATTACTAAACGGTTCATGACAAACATAATGTGGTTGGAAATGTTGTGGAAGCCCTCCTACATAGATGAATCGGTGAAAACAGGACCTTTTAAAAAAAATCGAATGGGAATGTCACATGTATCTAGTTTCAAGAGTTTTTGGATTTGGTTGATGAATTTAAGAGTGATATTCAAATACTAAATAAAAATGTTTACGCACTATTGTAACTTACCATTATTATTGAATACATATAAAAGGATGACGCCACACTCAACAGACATCCACATCTCACCAATATCAAATATGAAATTGAAAACCAACCATAAAGATCTAGATATTAAAGATAAATAATTATCTTATGATGTTAGTCTATGAGATTAAAAAAGTCTATATTAATATTAGAGTGATTGTGAAAATTATTAAAAGAAAAATGATCTTCCAAAAGTCAATAATGAATCACAAGAACCAATATATTTGTCTCTTTTATTTCAAGATGAAGACACAACCCATGACGATAAATTTCAATATAGTATGGAGATGATAGATACCTACCTCTATCTAGTGAAATTAAACTTCAAGAGGAAGTGACCACTTAGAAGGATATGGAAACCAACCCAAGACCAGGAATGATCTAATCTTAAACTCAATATTATTTAATTTTATTCTATATTATTTGTTTATTAACTCCCACTATTTGTAATTATATATTTGGATTACTATTTTGTTTCTTAGTAGAGCAAGAATAACATGATAATGCACCTATTAAAGAACACATGGAACTTTGAGCACATACTTGTCATACATTATAAGAAAATGATAATGAAATCCCAGTATATGAGCTAGAGGAACCTATGATAGTGTATTATCACATTGAAATGGAGAACTTTAGTATGGATAATTGGTGATTAAATATTTTAAAACTATAATTCCCTTTTATCAAACTTCTCATGAATCCAATATTGATAATTCACTTGAAAAGAAAAGGTTGCACAAGTATCATACAATAAGTATGATGATCCATAATTCATCTTAACCCCTTCGGAAAGGTATATTTAATTAAAAATGGGAGGATTTGGGGTACTCTATCCATGGATTTCTCATGAATAAAGAATAAGTGGATTTTGGGAAAAGCCACATGTGGTGGTTCAAATCCAATATGCTCCCCCCACAAACAAATTATAGATAATAGCTAGACCTTCCCTTCCATATTATGTATGAACCCGTGGCCTACTTTGGCATCATACCAATAATTTTCACATTATTTTCATTCTAGTATGATTTATTTTTAAAACTACTAACTAGTTTTGGAATTATCCTAGTCCATAAATGTTTTTTTCTTTATTTACATTGTTTTTAAGCTTATTTTTTCATTTACTTTTATAGGAAAATGATGACACAATGAAACCCCAAAACATTCAATAAGATTGGACTAAAGATTCAGGAGAAAAGGGAGTCTATTCATATTTATATTAACTATTAAACTCCCTAAATTTGTTTTGAAAATTAATTTTAGAATAAAAACATGTGTCCTTTATAAAGTAGAAATTTCATATCCTCATTTAATGTTTTTCTCTAGTTGACTTATTTAGGAGACATGAGTTTATTTTTTACACTTTGATTCCATGTATACAATTAAAATGATGTAAATATTGATTGAGTGATATAGAGAATTTATTTATTAGAGTGATGGAAGGATATTATGATGAAGTCTCTTGATTTGAGGGAATTTTTTGATTCATGTAAATTAAATTTCACAACTATTTTTCAAAATTTTAATTTAATAAATTTATTTGTATGATTATATAATTATAATTTAAGTCATGAGTAATTTTATAATTTTATTTTATCTTTTTATAAGAGTTATTTAATGACCAAATACATTCTATTTTATATTTAGCATATTTTTAGTGATCATGGGGAATTCCACCTTATATAAATTTTATTTTTTACTTTCCAAAGCTATTACTAGGAAGACAACATTTATCATTATTGAATAATCCTTATTGAATAGACTATATATGTAAGACCACAATTTACATTCTTTATTTTTTATACAAGAGACACTATAAATGACCTTGATAGGAATGAACCACATTTCAATCCATTTATATCCATTTTACCCTCCACTTAGTAATGTGCATCATATATTAATGTTATAGTTTGGGGTTTAGGGAAGTCATTATAGATGGATATAGTATATTATATGGAAAAGGTGTGGGGGTTCTATATTGGGTCAACTCATATTCGTATATATTTCAATGTTTTATCAGAAAAATAGAATTTATAATTTTAGAATTAAAATGGCTATAATTACTTCATTTTTGAAGTTTGATTGTTTTTATGATATTATGTTTTTATTTTACTATTTATTTTAAAAACATTTCAGATAAAAAATTGACCCATCAAAAGATACACCTAAACCATTTAATCCAAACAGTCACTTAGCTATCGTAGATGGGATGACCAACCAATCTTGCCCATTGGGAGAGCCCACTCAAGAAAACAATGGGTGTGGACCACATGATGAGAAATGTAAGCATCATTTGGGAAATGGATCATATGGGCATATGTTTATTGTCATAGTACAAATTCATGTATGAGTCTATAATCAAGCAATGATCCATCAATGTCATAGGGAAAATAGTTACTAAAAGGGGTATATATTTATACATGTGTAACTACTAAATACATTTCAGACATGGTACTGTGAGGCCATGACACAATTCATTAACATACAAATACACCTCTAGTCATTCATTAGCTGCTCACCCACACACTTTGAAATTTACCACCACTGATTACGACTTCTATAATACATTGAACATCACTATACCATTGTAAAACTCACCAAATAACTCCATGTGCACTATTACAAGACTCAAACTCGATTAAAACATCCTTGATGTGGCTTGAGTTTATAATATATCACCTTTGCAACCTTATAAAACTACTAAAGAATCTCATTTCAAAAATTGCAACACCCTTATTGAAATAAGAAATCTATTTGGGCACTGTAAAGTATTGTTGAGAATGGTGATTCACCTAACACCTTGTGCACCATAATTACACCATAATACACTTGGTAGAAGAAGTTACACCTAGAAGGGGTCATGGTAGAAAGATTGAAATATTCTATGTGTGTACTGGATCAAATTGAGTACATGCCTTGTTAATGAAAGAATATTTGTTAGGCCGATTAAGAAAATGGATATGTACGTGAAAAATTCTTAGTGGAGTAATGATAATTCATCTATATGAAGTCATATGTAGATTTAACTATAAGAATTTGAGAATAAAACATCTATGTATGGATATAAATTTTGAATGTTATATGTGATAACATAGAGGATGAGTTATGGTAGATTTTCCAATAATTGAGGAATGGTAGTACCTTGGATGAGTCCTGGTAGTACAAGTGTTTTCTATTATAGAATAATATTGATTGAATATTGCTACGATGGTAGATCTTAGTGTTGTTAGACAATGCTACCACTGAGGAGTAGTAATGTCCTGGAATTGAACCAACGATAGATATTGTACAGAATATCTGTGATATACTAGTGAAGAGCAGTGGTAGATGTTTTTCTACTATGTATGAGACTGGAAGCGTTAATGATGAACCATATCACTTATGGTGGATGTGTGTTATTGTCACTATGGTGTATGAGTACATTAAATAGTACAAGTCTTCACCTAATTTGGATACACCACATGAATCACTAGATTCAATGTAGTGAATCATATATTAATGATAAATTTAAAGATAATTATAGATTTAGTATATTGTAACAAATAAAGAAGAGGTGACATCATTCTATTTAAATAAGAGGGTGACACACTAATTAAGGGAGACATTGGAGGATCGGGAGTCGTTATTACTGCCACTACCATGCTCTCTATTCTTTTATTTTCTGATATTGTCTATTTTATTTTATGTAACTCAATTTGTTTTAATAAAATTGAATACTTTATTTTTATCTACTATTTATATGTCTCTCTCATTCATCATCTTTTTTCTTTTTTTATTCACATTGAACAATAACATTTGAAAATTGATGTCTGTCCTTAGGATTTCAATTATAGGAGGAAATGTGTTTTCTAATTTTTATTCATTAAATTTTTATTTTTTGATATTTTTTATAATTGTAGATTGTATATATGAAGTGATTGAACACTATGACAGGAATATATACTCTTCATATATCCTTTTATTTATAAACTATGCATCCCTTCCATTAAATATGATCTTTTCACGTCATGGCGTATAGATGTTCAATAGCTGAAATGGGATTTGAGGAAGCGAGGTCCTTGATAATTCAACACTCTTAATTAAGGTGTGTTATCAAACTTGGTTATAGTAGGATTTAGAGTTTCTTTTACCTCATCTTATAGTATTCCACAAAAAATGAATAGTAGTTCTTGCATGGGATTCCAAAATTAGGCTATCGTAATTAATTTCAAAAAACAAATATGAATAATGATAGAACCAATATTCAAAACACCAGTTTAAATAGTTTGTTCATTCTAATTTACATTTCATGCTATGATATTTTAGATATAACTCTCATTAAATTTTCTATTTTTTTTCAATTATTTTACAACGAAATAACAAAAAAAAGTTATTTGGGTGAAGTTGAATTAGTATGTAAATAAAATATTAATATCATTATGTAGTTTTTTATTTTTCATCCATTTTGATACACTAGGGGAACAAATTTCTTTTTACACACAACATGATAAGTTTGTAATAAGACATACCACATTATTATGCAGGAATAAATTAATCAAAAGCATAGAAGAAAAAGAAATATTTACTTGATGATGATGAATCACTTGCAAGAAGGGATAAAAATATAAGTTATATGATTAATAATATGTAATGTAGCTATGAGATATTCCCTTCACTTCATGAATTGACATATTTGGAAATGAAGATCAAATTTACTATTAGATACTAATGTCAAATAAATATTAACAACTACATATTCCACATTATTGGGCCATATATAAAGAGTATCTATAGATCAAACACGTTGAGATGCAAATTCAACTTTTCCCTGAAGAGAAAGAGTAATTCATGATGAGGAAAACCTTCTTGATGATATACATATGGAAGATCAATAAGATCTTTTTAATTTTCAGAATGACTATTAAATAAAACAATGAACTTCCATTTTCAACCAAAACATGTTTTGTCATTAAGGAAGACTTAAAATAAGTACATGTACCGATTAAGAAACACTTAGAAATCCATGATTTTTATCACTATTCATTATAGGAATACATGAGAATATTCTAGATAAATTTAGATGGGAAATGATATAATATTCTCAAATTGAAAGGGATAATTTTATTTTTAAATATTTATAATGATATTTTTTCCAAGAAAAGTGGTATTATTTCTCTGCCTTTGATAATTAAATCCCAGCATAACATATTGAGAAATAACTGGAATAAGATGAGGTTACATTAGTAAAAAAACAGTAATAGTGATGATAAATAAATCATTATATACCACCATTAAATATATAACTTATTATAAAGGGTAATATTTTTTTCACTCTATACATGGAATCATCATCAAAAAATAGTAAGTCGAAACTGGGAAAATTCACAAGTAGTGGTTGAATTATAAGGAGATCCACACAGTAAAGAATTATTGAAAATAACTAGAAAATCCTTTTTTTTAGTAGTGAAAATATAGTTCAAATATAGAGAATTAAACAAAGATATAACCCATTAAATTCCTTCTTGGACATTAAATTTTATTCTTGGATGGGTCTAGTATGCATCCTAATCCCTAATTCTTTTTCAGCTTTAATGGAGTGATCCTTATGTTTTAACTGATTGATGTATTTTTTAGCACCATTCTAGAAATAAATGAATCCACTAAACTACATGGATAATGGAGTAATATAAAAACATGGGGAAAATTATTTTATTTTTACATTGTTTACTCATTAAAATCCATATATTTTTTGAACATCAAGGATAATCAAAAAGTTCTAGAATCCATTTTAAACTCAAGATTTCATTCTCATTCATAAACTCTTACATAAATGAATTATATTGGAGAAATGAGTTTTATAGGATCCTTTTGATTCCAGGTTTTATATTTCAATGATAATTATATTTTAGGAAAAAGATATATAATTGAATGAAAAGTGTGAAGCATGGTTATTGAAATAACGACTCTTGATTTCAGGGAATTTTTTGATTCGTGTAAATAAAATTTCACTAAAATTTTTCACAAATTGAATTTATCAAATTAATGTATATTTATTGATTATTACTATTAATTCTATGATTGATTTTCTAATTTCATAATTTTATTTCTATGAGAATTTTTATACCAAAATAAATTCTATTTTATCTTGATCATATTTCTTGTGTGGAATTTGGAGATGTCAATTTATAGAACATGAACTTGATAATTCAAAATCAATGACTATGAAAAAAAATTAATATCATTGAGGTATTTTTACTGAAAACATTTTCCTTGAGAATACCTTTTACATTTATCATTGTTTTTCTATGAACAACATAAATGACCTTGTTAGTAATTATCCATATTTTAAACCATTCTTAAATATTACTACCATCAACTTATTATTTTTTATGATATCTTAGGGATGATGGAAGTTATAGTGTAATGGTGAAATGCATTTTAAGAAAAAAAATCAGGGTGTGTTAATGTTGGTTATTACAAAATCTTGTTATTTTATTCATTATACATTATTCTTATCCCTTATTGAAGGGAAAAAAATGAAAAAAGAGAATGTATTAAGAATTGGGAAAATTAAATATCACCAATACTAGATAAATTATTTTTATTGTATTTGGTTAGGTGGTTGATGTGAGGTTTTTTTCATTCATGGTATTATAAATATAAACAAATATGAATAAGTAATTTGAAAAAAAATAAAAAAAATTGAATTTTTTTAGAGGGTGAAATTAATTCTTTATTCTTTAATTTATCATAACATTAATTTGATACTGGGAATGGTTATTATCTTTTTAATGGGTTAATTCAATTGAACTTTTACTTTTTGATATCATGAAATATACATTATATATATCCTCCTCTTCAAGACGTAATGATTTTCACATCAAAACATATTGACCATAATCCTTAGATTAATTATATCCTTGATTTAATGTTCCCATGTTTTCATGTACTTATTGTCTTTATGAAGGGGATAAATTACTTCCATTTCATTCTTATGAAAAAAGGGGCATGTACTCATGATATACAAATAACTATATCGGAATTTGTAACCTGAGTGATAAAAAGGATAAATATTCACAAGTGAAATAAAACATAAAATGACATGTCTAATAATAATAAATTAAGTATCTTAAATTACTGAAAGGATAAGCTCCAATATTTTAAAAATGGGAAAAGAATAATTCATGGACTAATTGATTCCTCTAAAAATGAGAGGTTAAATTGATGATTTATTTGGAAATTGGAAATTTGGATTGAAATTGAGAATTATTTTATTTTATCTATATTATATTTAAATATTGGCAACATTTATTCTCTTTAATTCACTTTTGAGATTAAATGCTTATGGGCAATAAAAATTAAATTGTAGGGGTATTTGATTGAATCATTTTATAAAGATTTTTTGAATATTTTTTAGCAATTTTAATCAGATATCGGTGAATATTGTCATATAATTGAATATTTTATTAAAATGTTGATATTTTTAATAGTATAAATAAAAAGAAAACAAATTATAGAAATAACTAATTCTTGAATTTTGATTATTTTTAGGATATTCTATTAGTATTTCTTTATTTATTTTAAATAGGTTTCAAGTAAGGAATAGGGCCAACACAAGCTAGACCTAAGCCATTTAGGCTAACCAGACCCACAACTAGCCTTGAAGGGTTTTTTAGACATCTAGGACCACCAAAAGAGCTTGATCGAGAGAAAACTTAGTTTGAAAATTATTATGAGGAACTTATGGGGAGTTTAGGCCAAGTCTCACGTGGGCCTATATGTGTCGCCATGATCCCATGATCAAACATTTCCCACTACCACACTCTACTTATTGATATAGCTAAATATCAGTGGACCACCATCTAACTCATAAGATAATTTCATTTATGTCAATGTAAAAAATTTAACTCTAGTGAAACATCATTGATCAGTCCTCTATTCACAACAGTTCACCATGATAACCTCATAAGGCTATTGTGAAGTTCATTTTAAAAATAATAAGACCCTCCATAAAAGAATATCTCCATATGTCATTGTTAATGTTTATATGAAAATAGTGATTCAACTAACACCTTTTTGACCATCATTAAACCAAAATATATCAATAGAGAAGAATTTTCACAAAAAACAAGTCCCACAAGCTACTAAAAAATTCTCTATGTTGAAATTGGGTCAAATCGCTACTGCGACCAATAGAAGAAAATTAATACTTTAGAATGAGTAGGAATATGGCTAAAAACAAACATATGGATACATGGATTAATGTGAATTCATCTACATGAAGGAATTTAGGGATTGGACTAAGTGAAACTGTTTTAAAATTGACTATGTGAGGGATATAAAATTGGAATAGTATATTTTCTACCATTGAGGAGTGATGGTAGATGTTTCTACCACTAAGGAATTATAGAACTATATCAGATTCCTAGAGGAATATATGTGCAATATCATAGAATAATTTTGATGCTAGATCACTGCGGTGGTGTATCAACAAAATTGTAAATGATTCTACATTAGAGAAACAATAGTATAGTGTAATTTCACTAAATAGAGGTGTTGTATTTTATATGTGCACTACTATAGGGAAGTGAGAATATCGATATTTTTCTATAATGGATGATGGTGGAACTATTTATGAATAATGGTAAAAATATAAGTATATGTGTGCTCCCATCACATTGGAATATGAGTCCTTGCTTTTTTATGTGTTTTCATCTAATTTAAAAACACCTGATATTCTAGAAAAGTCGACGCAGTCAATATTAAAAAAAATGGTTACAGGTAAATAATGACATGGGAAACATAAATGGATGATGGAGTGGGGATTCATCCATCTATAAATAAGAGGGTCTTTCTACCAATTATTGGAGACATTAGAGTATTTTCAGTGGATTATTGTTTTTAATTCCATGTCCTTTTTCTTTTATTATCTATTGTATACAAGTTTATTTTTTATAAGTCATTCAATTTTAATAATTGTGATTATTGATTTTTCTTCCACTAAGATTCTCTATCTATCTCTCATTCTATTTCTTCTTCCATTATTCATCCATCATGAATTATTTTATTAACAATATATGATTGACCCATGTGTTGGCTTTGGTGGATGATAGGTGTTTCCTTGATTCTATGCTTTCAATACATAATTGTCGTGATCAGTTCATGGTGGATGACGGTGAATAGTATGGGGGTTAAAATGTTTCTACCATTAAATGATTATAGACATCACTTATATTCATTAATTTATAATTTTTCTACTAAACCATTGAAAAAGAACTCTACATACGATGAATTTGAGTTGTTCAATGGATGAAACTACATATGATGGAGCCAAGACATGGATAATGGAACACTCTCGATTATGGTGTTCCATAATTCTTTATTATAGGATGAGGTGAAATTTATTTTCCCTTAGAATTAAATAATACACAACCAACAAATAAATGAATATAAATTCATTCATGATATCTCCAAATTTAATTATCAATCTAAATTTAAAACAAAAAATATGAATAACAAAGGAACTGGAATCCAATACAATGGTTAGTTTACTTTCATCATTATATTTTTAATTTCATTTTGGAATGGTTATTATTGATTTACAATTCTATTTTACATTATATTCCATTGGTGTATAAAATAATAAACGCAAAAAAGATTGTAATTTTTAAATATTTTAATTAGTTTGAAGATAAACTATGAATCTCATTATATTAGATGAACTTGTTTGTCCACATTTCTATACTAGAAAATAAGAAAAAAATAATTTATTTGTCAACCTATTATTATTAAGTGGTGGATTTAGAGTACTCCTCCATGGAATCCTTATCGATAAAAGAATAATTTTATTCTTGGGAAATTTGGATATAGAGGTTTAAATGCAACAATATCCAACCAACAACAAATTATGGATAACAGTTGTAACAACTGGTATTGAGGCATTAGAGATACATGTCCCACATAGGGGATCATACCAAGACTTATCTCATTATTTCAATTATATGATATTTTACTTTCTTCCTTAGGATAGATGATTAAAATGGTAAATATACTACATTAGAAGAGAATCAATGGTATATATTCCCACTATTACAGAAAAGAAACACTATACAGGAAGCCTAGAATTAAATGTGTGTTCTGTTATGGAGTAATAGTGACGACAAATGTCTATGATAGTTGATCATGGAGAAGCTATATGCTTATACCATTGAGGAATTTTTGTACCACTAAATTTCATAGGCGGTAGATGATTAATTATTGATGAGTGATACCATAGTGTAGAGTGATAGTAGTTGGTGTGCTATGGTGGAGGAGGATGGAAGAGTTATTATTGAATAGTAATAATGGTGGTAGATGTGCACTACTGTCACTATGGATTATGATTATGTGTCATTGTATGGGTTGGAACTGAATTTTGAAATGCCTAATATTTTAGAAGATTCAACATGGAAAATATTTAGATAAGGATATAGTTAAATACAAAATAAAATTCAGGCTACTAGAATGGATGAAGAAAAGGGTATTCCTCTATCTATAAATAAAAATGTGTTTTATTCAAATAAGGGAGACTTATGATGATTGCAAGAAGGATTATTTTCTATTTTTTACATCTTTTATTTAACATTGTGGTTTTCATTTAGTTTATTTTATTTTTTATTTAATAGATTCTATTAATTCACGTTTTTTACATTGTTTCTTTCCTTCTCCCTCTATATCATTCTCTTATTCTCACTTTCTTCTACAATATCCCCTTTCACCTGAAATGAGTGACTAACCTGAGGCTTGGTCTTAGGGGAGGATAGGTCTCTATTGAATTCTACCCCTTTAATTAATAAATGTTTTAATATATTTTTTGGCGATAATGGTGATGTGTATGGGTGTAGAGATCATCCACCATGAAATGGATCTCGACATTACTTTGAAACTTTTGTTTATATTTTCCCCTCCCTACTATTGAATAATACATTATCACAAGATATAGTTTATCCATTCAATGGATGAAATAAAAAAATATGTATTAAGGTCATTAAATGATCATGGACATAATTGAGGTTTGTCTCAAACCTTGACTATAGGATGTTGTGGAATTAATATTTCCTAATAAATAAATATTCCCCAAAAAAAGTATGACAACCTTGCTTTTTATTACAACTTAAACATGATTTATTACATACAACATCACTTGATACAACAAAGGAGATATAGAGGTTAAGTGTCGTTGGGGCTTAGGATCATTATATAAAAACATAAAACACGATATACAACATCTTTATTGACAACTTACTTTACATGACCACTACATTCCTTCGTACTTAGAATTGAATGGGATGACCTGAGGACATGCATAAGAAAAAGGTGAGCTATAAAGCCCAGTAAGGGAGTACACATGGAATAACATGAGGAGTACAATACATGTTAGACAATAGTCATATCAATAGATCATAAGGAAAACATGAACATAAAGTCATGATAAAGCATGATCATCATAACTTGGAAATGTGGCAAACAACACTTAACATGGAATTAGCATGAGCCAAGGCTCATTGCACATAGAGAATGAGTAAATCTTCATTGCACATAAAGCACTTGTAAACCCTCATTTCACTTGAATTATAATGATTCAACAGTCATTGCACATGACGTGTCATGATACTATACTTTACCCAATGCATTGGAGCGCTATAAGGGCGCACACTTCTTAAACATTTCATTTCATGCATAAGTGTGCCACATGGGTAATAAAACATGGATTCCTAAAACATAATAATTTATTCCAAGATAAAGTAAAGTGTAATTCATACATGAAAAATTACAATCAATAAGTAAATGTGCATAAATGTGAATACCCTTGATGGAGAAATGGGCATGGTATTCACTACACAATGACATTGTCTTTGAAAATCGGTGCAATTTCGGCAGCGTAATGGTGTGACATAAGAATTCATAAAATGGTTGATCAGAGATAAAGGGGTTCCTCATCATATTTCCATTTAATTTACAGTATGGAGGTCATATATATTCATGTCCCAACAATTTTAATGGAATTTAGATTCATGATACAAAAGTATTGCTTGAATGTAAAAGATGAGAGGGAAGTTCTTTCGGAATTTCGGCATAGTAACGGGTGTACTTAGGAGTTATTTAATGAGAGAAAAAGGGTCTCCCATAATTAAAACATAAATATAGAAGTATTATGGAGGTTAGAAACCATACCCCAACATTTATAATCGGAATTAAAAGGGAAAAACAACTTAAAGAAAATTGGGCAAAATTGAGAAAGGAAGAAAAATCCCTTACTTGGAAGTGTGCATCCAAAGGCTATAGAGAGGCTTTTGAGAGGCTTATTGGGAGCTTGGGGCACCTTGGGAGGATTCTAGAGAGAGTAGGGTAGATGTTGGACGAACTTCAAAGGATTTGAGTGAGGAGGAAGTGGGAGCTTGCGTGGGTTTATATAGGAAAGGTGAGGGAATTCTTTATTATTTAGGTTTGGGAAACTTTATATTAAATTAATCAAAACCAAAATCCAACCCATGGTTTTTGCCCATGGTTTTTGGAAAAGGGAAGAGGAAAATAATATTTTTTATGGCCAATGTCTGAGTATTCTTAAAATGATAGGGTTTCTTATGTGGAGGTGAGTCACACTCCCATTGAAATTAATTTAAAAAGACAATGTGTTTAATAGGTCTTGAGGGGTCCATTAATGCATTTCAAAGTAAACCAAACAAACCCAAAATCACCGTATTTTAATGGTAAAACATATATTGGCCGAACATAAAGATTATAGTATTTTATTACATCACTATTGGGTCATTATGATGTCATAAAACACATTATATATTTCAATGGTATTTAATTTTTACTAAAAAATTTGACTGTCTTAGAAAATTATGAAAAATTCACCGTTGGATAATTTCGACATCATGATACCAAAAATAGCATTTATTTTATCTAAATAATTTTCTTTATATGTTAATTTTTACTTTTAAAATAAAAACCGACTTTTATTAAAATTTCACGGGTTTTGACAAAAATGGATTTCAAACCTTAATAAAACTTATAATTGAATTCATACAATTACATGATCATTTATATATAATAAAATTAATCTAATAATAATAATAATAATAATTTATTAAAATATTATTTAATTAAAAAATCCCTTAATTTAATAAAATAGATTTCTTAATTAAATAATAACTAAAAACACCATTTGTACTTAAAAAACTATTTACAATGTATCAATAATGACAAAAAATTATATTCATTATTATATACAAAAAATGTACATGAACATAGTACTATCGATTAGTTACATAACCCTTTAAAATAGCCACATAAGACCTAAGGGTAAGGTGTGCGATGGTGACAGACTCTTAGGGTGGCTCGGATAACATCACTCGAGTGGTAATTTCTATCAACTTCCACTTCTCCTATAGATGGTCCCGTTTGAGCTTGACATGGTGAATCTCAGCTTGGGCTTGGTCAAGAGAGAAGCCCATGGACACCACCTCTTTTCCGAGCTCCGATAAATGGGCTTCGTATGGGGAAATTCTACTGGATGAGGCCATCACTTCCTTTGTCTAAGTAAAATTGGATGTGTTAAAGCCCTATATTTATACTAATCATGTGATCACTATTCAACTACTATAAAAGTAATAGTCACAATTCTTATCATAATACCAATGAAGTTGACATTTTTTAAAAACATTTTATATAAAGAGACATTTAATAAGATCAAGAGGGATTTTCCATTAATTAATCTTTGGGTTGTTACAATATCCCCCCTTAAGAAATTTCGCCCTCGAATTTTTCCTTTTCCCACAATAAAACAGACATGAGTAACTTAGCTTCATCACTTCCTCCAATTCCCAAGTTTCTTCTTCAAACTTGTGGTTTCTCCATAACACCTTGATGAGGGGAATTGTATTATTTCGTAGAACTTTTTCTCTACAGATATAAGATCTTCACTGGTTGCTCCTCATAAGAAAGATCATCTTCCAATTGTACCACCTCAGAAGAGAGTATATGTGAAGGGTTTGGTATGTACTTCCTTAAGAGGGATACCTGAAATACATCATGTATTTTGGCCATAGTAGGTAGAAGTGCTATTCAATAGGCCACAACCCCGACACAATCAAGAATCTTGAAGAGGCCGATGTACCTTGGACTTAACTTCACTTTCTTTCCAAACCTCATGACCTTCTTCCACGGTGATATGCGTAGAAAAACCATGTCTCCAACATTAAACTCATGGTATCCTCGATGATTATCTGCATAACTCTTCTGTCGACTCTGGGCTGCCTTGATATGCTGCTGAATGGTTTTCACCTTCTCCACCATTTCCTCGACCATTTCTAGTCCAATAAGCTTACGTTCACCGACCTCATCCCAACATGCCTGTGTTCAACACCTTTTAACATATAGGGCTTCATAAGGTGCCATTTGGATGCTTGAGTGGTAACTGTTATTATAAGAAAACTCAAACAGAGGTAGATGTTGATCCCATCCTCCTTTAAATTCAATTGACCACGCTCTCAACATATCCTCATGTGTTTGGATAGTCTGCTCGGATTGGACATTAGTTTGAGGATGATAGGCCGTACTAAAATTCAGTTTAGTATTAAGAGCATGTTGAAGAATCTTCCAAAACATAGAGGTGAATCATGGATCTCATTCAGCCATAATAGATAGTGGTACTCTATGAAACCTTACCACTTCATTGATATATATCCGTGCCAGTTGATCCAATGAGAAATCCTCCTGAATAGCAATGAAGTTTGAAGTATTTGTAAGACGATCCACAACAACCCATATTGAATTGTTGCCTTTGGATGTCCTTGGATGTCTAGTGACAAAGTCCATGGTGATGTTTTCCCATTTCCATTCTGGTAAGGGCAATGGTTGCATCATCCCCTTAGACTTTTGCCTCTCTGCCTTCACTTGCTAACACACCAGGCACTTTGATGTATATTCAGCAATCTCCTTATTCATATTATCCAACCAAAAGTTTTCTCGGAGATCTCGATACATCTTTGTGCTCCCTAAGTGAATAGAGAAATTTGAAGTATGTGCATCATCCAAAAGTTCCTTCTTCATCTATGGACATGATGGAACACATAGTCTTTTCCCAAACCGCATAATTCCTTCTTCATTAACATTAAACTTTGAGGATCTCCCTTTTTCGATAGCTCCCACTTTTTCATGAATTCCCACATCATCCTTTTGAGCATCCTTTAACCTTTCCATAAGAGACAGTTGAGAAATCATTTGTGAAAGGATTGATGATGTTCCCTTCTCTATGATTTCCATGTCCATCTTCATCAAGTCTAATAAGATTGGATCCTTCTCAATTATCATCATTGATAGAATTGTTAGATCCTTTCTACTTAGGGCATCAACCCCCTTGTTCTCTTTCCCATGGTGGTAATGAATTGAACAGTCATAATCCTTGATAAGCTCTATCCATCTTCTCTGGAACATATTAATCTCTTTTTGTGTGAATATATATTTAAGACTCTTGAGTTTATTATATATATCACATTTCTCTCTATAGAGATAATGCCGCCAGATTTTCAAGGAAAAGATCACCGCCGCCAACTCTAGATCATGTGTTGGATAGTTTTGCACATGGATTTTCAACTGCCTTGAGGCATAGGATATCACTTTATCATTCTGCATCAGCACACAACCTAATCCCTTCTTTGAAGCATCACTGAATACGAGAAAACATTCCCCACTAGTGGGTAAAGTGAGCACGGGCGTAGTGATAAGCCTTCTTTTCAACTCCTTGAAGCTTTCTTTGCATTCATCACTACAAGAAAACATTACTCCCATTTGATTTAGCTTGGTAAGAGGGTTGGACAATCATGAGAAATTTCTCACAAATCATCAATAATATCCAGCTAACTCTAAGATGCTACGGATATCTGTTACCGATGTTGGCCACGACCATCCCTCAATTGCATCTGTTTTGGAGGGATCCACAAATATCCCATTGCTTGTGGTGATATGGCCCAATAATGATACCTCCTTCAACCAGAACTCACACTTGCTGTACTTTTCATATAGCTTCTCCTTGCGCAAAGTCTCTAGTACAGTTCTAAAATGCTCCTCATGATCCTCCTTGGTTTTGGAGTATATTAGAATATCATCTATTAAGACTACCACAAATTTGTCTAGGTAATCACTAAAGACTCTATTCATCAAGTCCATGATGATTTTTGGAGAATTGGTGAGTCCGAAAGGCATTACTATGAATTTATAGTGCCTATATCTTGTATGAAAAGTAGTCTTGAGGATATCTTCCTTCTTCACCCTTGATAATATCCCGACCGCAAGTCCACCTTGGAGAAGTATTGTGCTCCACACAGCTGATTGAACAAGTAATCAATTCTTGGGAGAGGATACTTGTTCTTTATCGTGATTTTGATATGTTCATGATAATCGATGCAAATCCGCATTGACCCATCCTTCTTCGTGACGAAGCGGACTGGTGCACCCCATGGTGAAGCACTTGGGTGTATAAACCCTTTATCTAGATTCTCATGTAGTTGTTTCTTCAGATCTTTAAGCTCTACAACAACAATTCTATATGGAGTCTTGGATATTGGAAAAGCCCTGGGTATAATTTCAATTGAGAATTCAACATCTCTTCTAGGTGGAAGACCACACAGTTCCTCAGAAAACACTTTAGCGAATTCCCTCACAATAGGCATTTCTTCAAGGATGGTTTCTTCCTTGAACTCAATCATCTGAGCCAGATACGCATGCTAATAAGGCAGTAATATCCACGCTTGAGATGATGGAGCTAAAGGAGATTCATTTTCCTCCTTACACTTGTAAAGAATTGGGGGTCGATTCTCCATATGGAGTGTGATTTCCCTCTCCTGAAAATTTCTATTGGCTCTATATAAGGAAAGACAATCCATGCCAAGAATTGCATTAAATTCCACCAGAGGGAGTATGAAGAGGTTTTTTGACAAATTCATTCCACAGATTATAATAGGGGAGGACCTATATTCATGGGATGTAATTATTTCCCAATTTGTCTTACTCACCGACATCTTCAATTCCATGATTTGTGGTGGTTCTAGGATTGTTCTACTAAAATTTTGAGATATAAAAGAATGCGTAGAACCTGAATCAAAAAGTATGTTCGCTATTCTTGAATGAATAACTATCATAACTGTCACCACTTCATTTTCGGGGCTCACTTCAGTAGAAGTGATGGAAAAATCTCTTCCTTGCTGCCTTGGAGGTTTTTGGTTGTCTCCAAAAACCCTTGGATTAGGGCACTGATTTTCAAAATGACCCGATTATTTTCCTTTGTAGCATTGAACAATGTGTTGAGGTTCGAACAGAGAGTTCTTCTACTCTGTCATAGTTGTGGGTCTTTCTTACTGACAGTTAACAGCTAGGTGCCCTTCTCTTCCACACCTGAAGCATTTCATCGTCCCCTTAAGTCAATTTCAATGGACCTTCTTTCCATACTTTTGGAAAGTGGGGTGCTGGATCTTCTTAGCACCGTTGGATTTATCCATCGACCTACAAGCATTTAATTCCACCTTACACTTATTATCCCCGTGATACCCTTGTGATTCTTAGATCCCCATTTCGAACTTGAGGGCACATCGGAAAATTTCCTCATAGCTGTCGAAGTCACGGATCGCTAATTCGTTCTGCAGGCTAGGCTTCAGCCCACCAAATAAGTGGTTAACCTTGCATTCGGGGGTAACAACAATGACGAAAGAGTATCGTTCCAGCCTTGTGAATTTTTCCTTGTACGCTCCAATAGATTCTTCATCTTTTTTCTTGAGGGAAAGGATGTCCCTTTCCATCTTAAGCCAGAGGGTGCGCAGAAAATATTTATCGAAAAACATCTTCTAGAAATCCTTCCATTCCAACGCCTTGATCTCCTCCTCAGGCTTTGTATTTTTGATCAATATCCACCATTGATTAGCTTCACCATCTATACGATAAGCTACCAGTAGAACCTTATCTTGTTCAGAACATTGAAGGATGGAGAAGATCTTTTCAATGGAGTTGATCCATTGTTCAGTGATCGTGGGATCAGATGATCCACTAAAAGTAGGAGGAATTTGTCTCATGAAGCTCTTGATAGCGACTTGTTCTTTCATAGGGGGTTTGGATGTTCCTCTTGACCCATGTTTCTATTCAATTTTTGAGTTAGATGAGAGAGAATCATGACAATGTTCATGATTCCTGCTCCCATTGGATTGGGCATCTCATTAGTATAGTCATCACACTGATCTTCGCATCATTTGTTAGCCCGATTCCTCTTATTATCGGCCATTGGCTGTAATAAAAGGAATGTAAGGGGTAACACATAAAGGGTAATCCAAAGAAAAAAGTTGATGACTTATAGATAAAATTTCATTTCCTTAACGCATGAGTCTATAGGCTTCAATCTTGGATTTTCATGATCTACTTTCTGACATATATTCTTAGGGAAATTTTTTAATTCCCTGAATAAGGGTTCATAATAAGCTTCGGAATTTATCAAAACATATCCCCTGGGAGTGTCATAACCAAGAGTGCCGCAAATACCTTTGTCGTGCACCAGTTCCCGTTAGAGTCTAGCTCAATGTGGTGTTTTCGGGTTTTACCCCTAGGATACATCTGTGCCAAAGCCGACTCTACCTGCTCGTATCCAGACAAGGATGTATTTGCTTGATAACCCACTTACTCAATACTCACCAAAAATTAGGGACGTTTTTATTACACATAGTCTTGTATCTAAGGCTTTAGTTGGATTTTCTAATCCTAATCCCAAAAAATAACCAAACCTATCCTCTGATACCAACTATGACAACCCTGCTTTTTATTATAACTTAAAAATGATTTATTATATAAAACATCACTTGAAACAACAAAGAATATCGAGAGGTTTACTATATTTGGGGCTTAGGATCATTACATAAAAATATAAAACATGAAATAAAACATCTTTATTGAAAAATTCCTATAATTTACCACTACATTCCTTCGTACTTAGCATTGAATGGGATAACCTGAGGACATGCATAAGAAAAGGGTGAGATATAAAGCCCATTAAGGGGGTACACATGGAATAACATGAGGAGTAAAATACATGTTAGACAATAGTAATATCAATATGGCATAAGAAAAACATGAACATAAAGGAATGATAAAGCATGATAATCATAACTTGGAAATGTGGAAAACAACACTTAACATGGAATTAGCATGAGCCAAGTCTCATTTCACATGGAGCATGAGTAAATCCTCATTGCACATAAAGCACGATTAAACCCTTGTTGAACTTGAATTAGCATGAGTTAACACTCATTGAGTATGACGTATCATGATATTATACTTTACCCAACGCATCAGAGCGCTATAAGGGCGCACCCTTCTTAAACATTTCATTTCATGCATAAGTGTGCCACATGGATCATAAAACATGGATTCATAAAACGTAATCATTTATTCTAGGATAAATGAATGTGTAATTCATACATTAAACTTTACAATCAATAATTAAATGTGCATAAAGGTGCATACCCTTGATGGAGAAATGGGCATGGTATTCACTACACAATGACATTGGCTTAGAAAATCTGTGCGATTTCGGCAGCGTAACGACGTGACATAAGAATTCATAAAAATGGATGATGAGAGAGAAAGGGGTTAATCATCGTAATTCCATTTAATGGAAATTAATTAGGTCATATAGATACATGTCCCAACAAGTTTAATGGAATTTAGATTCATGATACAAAAGTATTTCTTGAATGTAAAAGAGGAGAGAGAAGTTCCTTTTGGAATTTCGGCATAGTAATGGGTGTACATTGGAGGAATTTAATAAGATAAAATGGGTCTACCATCATTGAAACATAAATAAGGAAGTATGAGGGAGGTGTGAAACCATACCCCAACATTTATAATTGAAATTAAAAGGGCAAAAAAACTTAATGAAAATTGGACAAAATTGAGAAAGGGAGAAAAAACCCCTACCTGGAAGTGTGCTTCCAAAGGTTATAGAGAGGCTTATGAGAGGCTTCTTGGGAGCTTGGGAGACCTTGGGAGGATTCTAGATAGATTAGGGTAGAGGTTGGACGAACTCCAAAGGAATTGAGTGAGGATGAAGTGAGAGTTTGGTTGGGTTTATATAGGAAAGGTGAGAGAATTTTTTATTATTTAGGTTTGGGACCCCTTATATTAAATTAATCCAAACCACAGACCATCCCATGGTTTTTGCCCATGGTTTTTGGAAATGGGAAGAGGAAAATAATATTTTATATTTCCAATGTCCGAACTTCTTAAAATATTAGGCTTGCTTATTTGGAGGTGAGTCACACTACCATGGAAATTAATTTAAAAAGACAAGGTGTTTAATAAGTCTTGAGGGGTCCATTAATGATTTGAAAAGTAATCCAAACAAACCCAAACTCACGTTATTTTAATGGTAAAACATATATTGTCTGAAAATAAAGATTATTGTATTTTATTACATCACTATTGGGTCATTATTATGTCATAAAACACATTATATATTTAAACGGTATTTAATTTTTACTCAAACATTTGACTGTCTCAGAAAATTATGAAAAATTCACCGTTGGATAATTTTGATGTCCTGATTTCAAAAATAACATTTATTTTATCTAAATAATTTTCTAAATATGTTAATTTTAAATTTTAAAATAAAAACCAACATTTATAAAAAATTCACGGGTTTTGACAAAAATGGATTTCAAACCTTAACAAAAATTATAATTGCATTCATAAAATTACATGATCATTTAAATATAAAAAAATTAATATGATAATAATAATAATAATTTATTAAAATATTATTTAATTAAAAAATCCCTTAATTTAATAAAATAGACATATTAATTAAATAATAACTAAAAACACCATTTGTACTTTAAAAACTATTAACAATGTATCAATAATGACAAGAAATTATATTCATTATTATATACAAAAATAATGTACATGAATATAGTACTATATATTAGTTAAATAACCCATTAAAACAGCCACAAACAACCTATGGGTAAGGTGTGCGATGGTGACAGACTCTTTGGGTGGCTCGGATAACATCGTTCGAGTGGTAATTTCTGTCAACTTCCACTTCTCCCTTAGACTGTCCTATTCGAGCTTAACATGGTGAAGTTCAACTTGGGATAGGTCAAGAGAGAATCCCAACGACGCCACATCTTTTCCGAGCTCTGATAAATGGTCTTCCTATGTGGAAATTCTACTGGATGAGGCCATCACTTCCTTTGTCTAAGTAAAATTGGATGTGTTGAAGCCCTATATTTATACTAATCATGTGATCATTGCTCAACAACTATAAAAGTAACGGTCACAATTTTTATCATAAAAATAATGAAGTTAACATTTTATAAAAACATTTTATATTAAATGACATTTAATAAGATCAAGAGGGATTTTCCATTAATGAAACTTTGGGTCGTCACAATAAGAGTACTAGTTAATGAATGAGATTTAATAATTTTACTATCTACCTAAATTTAAACAACCAGTACTAATAATGAAGGAACATGAATCCAAACCTAATGTTTGATTACTTTATCTTCTAACAATTATCTAATTTTTCATTTGATTATATTTTATAGTTTTATTCAATATTTATTTATATATTTTTTAGAAAATAATTAAAACAAAAAAATCAGTTTAGGTGAATTGAATTAGAAAGTGAATAACTATGAATATCATTTTGTTATATGACCTAGATCAGACATTATATTGGAATGAAAAAATTAACAATAATATTTTAGATCCAATACCCATATAGCATATTTGATTCACCATAAACATAGAAAATTTTATCCACTTTCTTTGTAGTTTAGAAAATAGTTTTCTTTTAGTTTGTTATTTATAATCATTTATTCTCTTAGAAACAATTGTTCCATCTATATTTAATCAACTTTTTCATTCCCTCATGTGTTTTACTCTATTTTATTCATATCATTATTATTTTTCATTCTCTAGTATTCTATCAAGACCTCTTTCATTTGAAAATGAGTAACCAACATAAGTCTTATATTTGGTTAAGAATATGTGCTTCCAAAATTCAGTTTTCCAATTTATATTTATTATTTATATTTGTGGTGAGTGAGATTTACATGTAAAGGTTTTGGGATTTTATATAATCTACACTTCACTCTCACTCATCCCAAAAATAGATAAGACATTGAAATTGATGAAAAACAATTAAAATCACTTATCCTCCCTTGTGGCCAATCCATAGTTAAGTCACACATTATCGAGTGCAAGAGGTCACGATAAAATAATGTAGAGTCAATGTAGTTGAATGGGAAGAATATACGAGAGATGGATATATGAATGAGAGAATTAAACAATGAATCAAAATGATACAAACCATTTTTTATTAATATAATGAATGAAGTTATAA
This sequence comes from Viscum album, assembly GCA_963277665.1. NCBI lineage: Eukaryota > Viridiplantae > Streptophyta > Magnoliopsida > Santalales > Viscaceae > Viscum > Viscum album. Next base: position 14,226 of record CAUJRU010002422.1, on the reverse strand, counting down.
AACAAACTAAAAGAAAACCAAAATCTAAAACACATGGTTAATTCATTAAATCAAACATATTTCCAGTGGATCAGATTGGCTATGTGGACAGGGGAGGAAAATATCTACATATTCCTGAGGAATAAAATGTGTATATACATGAATAATGTTATTTGAAGTAATGATATTATTTGTAGCACATATATTTTATGGATATTTTTTTCTTTGAATGAATTAATTTTCATTGATGTTTTGTAATACACTAATTAAAAAATTAATTTCAAGCTACATCGACTTGATGTACATTACATACACCACTAGGTTTTACCAAAAACAATATATTAGTAAAATATTATATTCCATCATAACCTAAACATTAGGTTAGAAGTTATGAATAATACTAACATACTTATTAAAACATTGGGTTTAAACAAATATAAAATGAATTTATTACTCAAAATGAACCAATTGAATAAAAAGGGAATAATTTTATAGAAGCCAATTTTTATATTAACAAAACTATTTTTTTCTAAAAAATTAAATTAATTATCCTGATGGAGAGATGTTAATATAATATTTATATTATATATTCAATCAATTATTTTTTATATTCATCCATTATATTCAATAATAATAAGATATGAAAAAAAAATCTTACACAGAAAAACCTATGTTTTTATTTTGGTACTTTTACAACCTTTTGATGAATAACCTAATTTACTTCTACATTTCATAAATTTAGGAGTTTTATTTTTCAAATATACATATAATGTTTTAAATATAAAAATAAAAATTAGTTTAGGGTGATTTTTTGATATTTATCTACGATATTTAATATTTTAATGAATAGTTAAAATTTCTAAAATCTGACACAAAAACTAATTTTTCATCTAATTTATTTATATAGATAAATTTTATGTTATGTTTTTTTAAAACATTAAATAGATTATATTTTTACCAATAAACCCAATGTTGGTCATTAGAATCAATTTCATTTTAAATTAACTATAAAAACATAGCAAACTTTCAAATATTGTTACCTTAAAACCCATATTGTCATCCCATCCAAGGGACTATATTTAAATTAATTTCATCCAATTATGTGCTTGTGATTTTGAAAAATGAACTACATTTTTCGAATCATCATAATTTATAATTTATGATAAGGGAAGAATAGTTTTCAACTGATATGATTTGTGAAAATAATTGAAATTAATTAAAATGATCATGGTTAAATTAAGCCTAATAAGGGACCAAACCAAAACCCTAAGGGCCAAAATGGTCTATAAACATGTCCCAAATCCATTAGATGGACATATTTATATCCTATAATCCTTTTATCTACATTGTACCATTATTGGATCATCTTTCATTAAACAAATAGGTGGGGTTTCACATTTATAAATTATTACAATAGTTCCACTACTCCTCCATTATGAAAGGCCTCCTCTCCCATCACTTCCACATACCTATCCACGTTATCTTAATAAAACTCTTGAAAACTATATCTCCAACATCTTGTCCTTCCTCCTTTAAGCCTCCCACGGTCAAAATAACTTCAATATATGCACTTTTGTTTAAAAAATAAGTTACAAGATTAAGTTTAGGATTGAATGAGTATGATAAGTGTCAAGAGACAGGGTAAGGTAATTTCATATCCCTTTTTATATTCTTCATATACATTACACATACACCACTCTTTTACTTTTTGTGGTGTATATTTTGATCATTAATTTATTCTATTATTCTTATTATTTAATTTATGGGTATTTACATATCCATTCTATGTACATTATTTAGTTGGGTTTTTTCCTCAAACGTTTTTTAAGAGTCTTTTGTATGTTTTAAATGGAAATAATTTTTGAAATGGTTTTAAGATTCATTATAATCTTCAAGGGAAAATATTTTCAAAAATATTTCAAGCTTATGTTATATTTTTTCAATTTTATTTTCAAATAAAATATTTTTCAATAGATTATATTTTTTGAAAAGAATTTTTCAATGAATAATGATAATTTCCTAATAAAATATTTTTAAAAAATCATTCAAACTTATTTTAATCTAACATAACATTTTTTGTTTTACTCGTGTCTTTATGTGGAAATGATTCAATTTGTTTATTCATATTATTTCTCTAAATGGATTTTGTTCAGATGACTTGATGTTTAGGAAACATGACTATCATTTATATGTTAAATGATTTAAACCCCAATTAATTCATGTGTTATTCATTTGATGATATTATTTTTAAAACTGTATCTTTTTTAATATGTTATTATATGATAATAAATTTATGATGGCCATTTAATTTAACGGACTCTGATATGATTTTTTATTATTTTTTGGCACAAGTGTGCATGATTTCGTTATGTTATCGGTGGGATATATATCTACCTTGAATTCATTAGGTAATTATTTATATATCCTAAGATAGACATGGATAAAATGAGGAGTGAACCCAATTAAGTATTAAAGGGATGGAATGAGGAGTGAACTTAGTTCATTAATACATGAATGTAATGGGGAATGAACCGGGAACAATAAAGTAAATCTTCCACTATGATGTCCTTGGATATGATGCCTTGACTACTATAGAAATCATCTTATATACTTATGTGTTTTCCAAAATTCCATGTATTATTACTAAGTTATGATTTCATGGATTAAGTTCTTTATTTCATTATGATTCATGTCTTATGAACCACCTATCTTTATTCTATGATTCAGGTTTATGATCTTTGAAATGTAGGTCATGGTCTTATATATTCATGATCATGTTCTCATACCCTTATGCATATGATTATGTTTACATATCTCTTTTGTTTTCCCTTACTGGTCATATGAGCTCACCAATGTTTTGTTTCCCTTCCTTGAGGTTATGAAGATATATATTATATCTGATGTGTCTAATGAGGATGATATTAACGAAGGACCAAATGGGAGATTATGTAGCCCATTTTTTCATCAATGTTTTCATTTCTAAGATTCCAAAGGTACTACACTGATACAGTATTTAGGAGTCTATTCATATAATGTTTTAATTATTCCTCATGTGTGATGTAATTTTAATGGATATTTATACTGTGAAAAATATAGTTAGAATCAAAGAAAAAGTTTATTTATTCTTTTGAAACTTGGATGAGAACACCTTAGTGAGAACTCTATGGACATGTCTAAGATTAAGTCTAAGGATAAGGATAATATTGGAAAATGACCTCAAATTTTGGTAAAGGATGGAGTGTGTTTTTTCCTAGAAATCCATCCCTATCTTGATACTAGAAGTTGATGTGGCTCTGGAATAGATGTAACTAGGGGAAATAACACAGATGATATATCGCAAGCCTGAATTGGGGTAATCTGATACATGATAATGGGCCTTTATTCACACCTATTTTGACATTGTAAGGGGATATGATTTAGATTTCACACAATTTTCTTGTACAATTATTATGGATTTAAATATTATTGTCTATGGATGAACTAGGATAATCCTAAGGTGTCATAGATTAAGGAATGTGTCTTACCATATAAATCATATAAGTTACTTCTTCATTATTATGTTGTTCCTAAATATGACAATCGTTAATTACTCTATGATTTTTGATTTCAGTCAATGGATGAAACTTGATGAACCACATTAGTGGTGATTATAATGGACAATGAATAGATTATCCTCCCGAGAAACCAAATTAAATGTGGGATGGCCTGTAAAAACATGTTGGTATGCCTACAATGCATTCTCAAGCTACGAATCATTCTTGACTTCCAAATGAGAAAATGTGGGAATATGTTTATGTTGAGTCATTCTGTGGAAACACGGACCTTCTTTTAGGGGGTCTTATGATGTAGTTATTTAAAAAAATTGATTAGTATAACTAAAATTGAATGGGATAACATTCTTATTAAATATTCATATTTATATTTTTTCTAAGAAAAGTTATATTGTTTCACCCCCTTTGATTATTAAATACATACGTCACATATTGATAAATAACTAGAACAAGATGAGGTCAGATAAGTTAAAACCAAGAAAGGGGATGATATATAAAACACTATACACCCACCATTCAAGATATAACTTTTTATGAAGGGTAATATTTTTTTCACTCTATCCACGGACTCATCATCAACCAATAGTAATTGAAAACTAAGATAATTCACATATCGTGGTTCAATTACAAGGAGGTCCATGAACCAAAAAATTATTGAAAATAGCTAGAACATCCTTTTTGATATTAGTGAATATATAGGTCTAATATAGATAATTAAACCACGACATATCCCATTACATTCCTTCTTGTACATTTAATTTTATTCTTGGACAGGTCTAGTATACATCCTAATCCCTTATTTTTTTGAGATTTAATAGAGTGATCCTTATATTTTAACTGGTTGATGTATTTTTTAGCACCATACTAAAAAAAATGAATCCCATAAAATATATAGATAATTGAGTAATAAAGCTACATGGGATAAAGGATTTTATTCTTATATTCATTACTCATTAAAACCCATACATTTTTGGGAACATCAATGATAATCTAAAAGTTTTAGAATCCTTTCTAAACTCTGTATTTCATTTTCATTCATGAATTTTTACATAAATGATATATATTGGAGACATGAGTTTCATAGGTTCCTTTTGATTCCATGTTTCAGATTTCAATTATAATGGTATTTCAAGAGGAAGATATAGAATTGAATGAAATGTGCGAATCATGAATACTATATTCATGACTCATGATTTCAGGGAATGTCTTGATTCATGTAAATGGAATTTCACTACCACATTTCACACATTGAATTTATCAAATTAATGTAAATTTATTTATTATTAGAATTAATTCCATGATTGTATTTCTAATGTCATAAGTACATTTCTATGAGAATTTCTAGATCAAATACATTCTATTTTATCTTGATCATATTTCTTGTGTGGTCTTTGGAGATATCAATTTACATGACATTAATTTTATAATTTAAAATATAGGATTATAAAAAAACAATTTAATATGATTGAGGAATTTTTTATAAAAAAAAATTCTTCCCTTGATAACACCTTTTACATTAATCATTTTTTTTATATAAAGTCCATAAATGAACTTGTTAAGAATTATCCATACTTTAATACATTCTAAAATATTCCTACCATCAACTTATTATTTTTCTTGATATTTTATTAATGAAGTGTGTGGATGATGGAAGTTATAGTTGAGTGGTGAAATAAATTGTAAAAATTAAAAATATGGGGTTGTTAATGTTGGGTATTAGGAAAGGTTATTATTTTATTCATTCAAAATTATTGTTACCCACTACTGGAAATACAAGATTTCCAAAAATTTTATAACTGTTGGGAAAGGTTGCAAAACCATTGGTATATGTTATACAAACTGTTCTTCAAACCTTAGGGGAGTAAGCCATTGGGAAAGATTTTCCCAATGGTTTACAGTGAACCGTTATGATAGGATTTAGAAAAATTAACCTATCCCAAGGGTTCTGGAGAACCTTTGGGATAGAGTGGAGAAAATTACCAACTTTTTCCAAACAGTTTGGCCAAACCGTTGGGAAAAGTGTTTTACCAACGGTTCTATGAACTGTTGGTAAAACAAAACCCATACATGCTATGCCAACGGTTTCAAACCGTTGGTATAGCCTATGCTGTGGGAAAATTGAACAGAAGCTCTGCAATTTGCCCAAAAGCTCTGCAATTTTCCCACCAGGTCTCATTTTCTGGGTTCCCTCTCATTTTCAATCCAATTATTGTACTTGAAACAAAATAACACATACATATACAATTATTGTATCTGTAATAACCAACTAACACTTACATATAGAGAAAAAATTCATACACATTTAACATATAATGCTAGAACAATTCACATCCATAATTAAATTTGAATTCATAACGTAATTATAAACACACATAATTCATTTAGAATTCAATTTAAAATATAGATAACAATTATATGTGGAATCCAGAGGTCAATACATAATTTGATCGGTTTTTTGTATACTATATATTTTTACCTAAAATTATGTCCATTTTAAACAAAATACATACACTTGGAGTGATAATGGCCACACCGTGCCTCGGATAGGGGTGGGGTTGACTCGTACATTTCACATATGATCTATGGATCATTGTTCCAAACTATCGACACAATCCGAATGCATTTGGTCATTTTTCCATATGCCAGTTGTTGTTTTTCAATTAAAATGACATCTTTTTGAAACAAAAGGCAGACACTTTGAGTGGTGCTGGCCACACCGTGTCTCATATTGAAGCAGGTTTGATTCATACACGTCACATATGAACCATGGATCGTTCTCCTAATGTTTCAACAGAAACCGAATGTCTTTGGTCAGTTTTCCATATGTACTTAAAATGTTGTCCATTTTAAACTACAGAGAGACACATAGAGTGATTACGGTCACACCGTGCCACCAATTTAGGCGGGTTTGACTCGTACAGATCACATATGACCCATGGATCATTGTGCTAAAGTATCGACACAATCTGAATGCATTTGGTCGGTTTTCCGTATGTCAGTTGATGTTTTTCACTTAAAATGATGTCCTTTTGAAACAAAAGATAGACACATTGAGTGGTGGTGGCCACACCACACCTCGGATTGAGGTGGTGTTGACTTTTACACATTAAATATGACTCATGAATCATTGTACTAAAGTATCGACATAATCCGAATGCGTTTTGTTGGTTTTCCGTAAGCTATTTAATGTTTTCCAATTAAAATGACGTCTTTTTGAAACAATAGGCAGACACTTTGAGTGGTGCCGGCCACACCACATCTCATATTGAGGCGGGGTTGATTCTTACATGTCACATATGACCCATGAATCGTTCTCTTAAAGTTTCAATGGAATCCGAATGCATTTGGTCGGTTTTCCATATGTACTTAAAATATTGTCCATTTTAAATAAAAGAGAGCCACTTAGAGTGATTCTGGCCACACTGTTCCACCGATTAAAGAGGGGTTGACTTGTACATGTCACATATGACCAATGGATCATTGTGATAATGTATCGACACAATCCGAATGCGTTTGGTTGGTTTTCCATATTCTAGTTGATGTTTTTCACTTAAAATGACATCCTTTTGAAACAGAAGACATAAACTTTGAGTGGTGGCGGTCACACCGTTCCTCATATTGAGACGGGGTTTACTCTTACATGTCACAGATGACCCATGGTTCGTTTTGGTAAAGAATCGACACAATCCAAATGAGTTTTGTTGATTTTCCGTATGCTAGTTGATGTTTTTCAATTAAAATGACGTCCTTTTGAAACATAATGCAGACACTTTGACTGGTTCTGGCCACACTGCATCTCAGATTGAGGCAGGGTTGATTCTTACACATCACATATTACCCATGAATCATTATCCTAAAGTTTCAATGGAAACTGAATGCGTTTGGTTGGTTTTCTGAATGTATGTAAAATGTTGTCCATTTTTAACAAAAGAGAGACACTTAGAGTGATTACGGCTACACCGTTCCTCAGATTAAGGTGGGGTTGACTCTTACATGTCACATATGACCGATAGATCATTGTGATAAATTATTGACACAATCTGAATGCATTTGGTTTCTTTTCTGTATGCCAGTTGATATTTTTCACTTGAAATGATGTCCTTTTGAAACAAAAGATAGACACTTTGAGTGGTGGTGGCCACACCGTGCCTCGGATTGAGGCGAGGTTGACACGTACACATCACATATGACCCATGGATCGTTTTTCCCACATATAGACACAATACTAATTCATTTTCTTGGTTTTCCTTATGCCAGTTGATGTTTTTCATTTAAAATGACGTCTTTTTGAAACAAAAGACAGACACTTTGAATGGTGGTGGCCACACCGCACCTTGGATTGAGGCGGGGTTTACTCATACATGTCACATATGACCCATGGATCGTTTTTATAATGTATCGACACAATCCTAATGTTTTTCGTCGGTTTTCTGTATGCCAGTTGATGTTTTTCAATTAAAATGACGTCCTTTGAAACAAAAGGAAGACACTTTGACTGGTGCCAGCCACACCGCATCTCATATTGAGTCAGGGTTGATTCGTACACATCGCATATGTCCCATGAATCATTCTCCTAATGTTTCAACAGAAACCGAATGCGTGTGGTCAATTTTCCATATATACATAAAATGTTGTCCATTTTAAACAAAATAGAGCCACTTAGAGTAATTCCGGCCACATTGTGCCTCAGATTAAGGTGGGGTTGACTCGTACTCATCACATATGACCCATGGATCGTTGTGCTAAAGTATCAACACAATCCGAATGCATTTGTTCACTTTATCATATGCCAGTTGATATTTTTCACTTAAAATGACGTCCTTTTGAAACAAAAGACAGACACGTTGAGTGGTGGAGGCCACACCACACCTCGGATTGAGGAGGGGTTGACTCGTACACATCATGAAAGAAAAATAAACATTTTATCAAAACATGTTATAATGAAAATAAATATTGCTATAAAAATTTGTAAGGTTTTTATTTATATACCTGTGCCAGTCTGATTACTGAGTGCTATCAGATCCTCAGAAACTGATGGAACACCCTGTGGTGGAACAGGAGTCGAAGACGATGAAATATAGAAGCTCAGAGAGAAATAAGTAGAAGGAAAAAAAGATGGGACAACAGTATGACCGGATTCTGACTAGGGAGTGGGATTCATCATGGGATGTGAAAATGATGGAGAAGAAGATGCAGAAGGTAGTGAAAACATGGGAGGCATAAATATCCCTTGTGTCCCTAACGACACACCAGGATCAGAATGTGGGAAGGATGACATGTCATTCGGAGGGGCAGGGTCTAGTCGGGCACACGCTGCTGATTGTCCACCTCTGGTAAGAACCCTCCTCATACCACCGGCCTGAGTACTAAGACTAGTACTAGGCTCCTCGTTGAATAACTATCGACGTATAGGTGGATCCTACAAAAATGATTACAAAAAAATTAATCACATGACCGTATATATTCTTTAAATATATATATATTTGAAATAATGTACTCACAATAGGCACTAATGGTGTAACGCCCATCTCTGTGATCTGACGATTGTTCTCTATAATTTTTTTCCTCCGTCTCTCTTCAATTGGAAGCATTTCCTGCTTTTGAAAACAAATATGTAATTAATTAGAAAAAGAAAACTACTGTGTAAACCAAAAAACTAATTATATGAGGAAATAGGGGGATTCATTGGTAATTTAGCTATCAATTGTTTTAGAAGAGCATAAATGATGTTAATAAATCATACAAGTTGTAATGTTCACCGTGTTAGAAATATGTTTTTACTAGTTTCGAATATAGTTCAATTCCAAATTAGAAAATGCAATTCAAATAAAATAGAAATGAATAAAAATTGAAAATTCACATAACGGTCAAGTCAGATAAAACATATTTGTGATCAATACTAAATCAATTTGAATATTACCAACATTAACAACCCAACTCGAGGTAAACCAAAATATTTGAGAACATGGATGAATGATTCTATTTATTTCCAACCACAACTTCAGGTTCAAAATCAAATCTGACAATTGACCTATTGGAGTTATCAAAAGAAATAAATGGATTGGTTCCAATGGCAATAGGGACAATGTCAATTCCATCATCACCATCATCAAAAATATGTCTTGGAATTACTTCAACTATGACACCAAATTCAGGTCGAAGTTGGTCTTTGACATAACAAACTTGTTTATCCATTGATGACAACACATATGGTTATTCGGTAGTAAGAGTGCGAGTCATATTAATTACTTTAAATCCACAATCATCAATAAATATTCCATGTATCGTCATCGAATCAAACCAATGGAATTTCATCATTATGACTCGTCCATGATAGTAACAATCCAATATTATTATTTCCTCAACGACTCCATAATAACCCAAATTTTCAAATCACTATCTACTATCTGATGCACTGGCATAACAATCTATTATAGAAGTAACCATAACACCATCATGTTGCGTTCTCATGTTCTTTTCTCGTTCAGTGACAATAAATTTGTACCCATTGATAACAATTGATTTACATTCACAAACCACGGTATTTGGACCAAAATCCAAAGCTCTTATTTCCTCGGAGACAGAGTCAGAAGACAAAATCAATACTTGCAATATAAATGACTGTTAAACTTAATTAAATATTGAAATAAATAATTTAAACAGTAATATTTTTACCTTCAATTTTAACCAAGAAGAAAACTCTTTACTATTCAAAGTCTCTCTCATTCTCAAAGATAAAGAACGATTATTCCTATTTATCATTGTTTTATGTTCCCTGTAGATAAAAAATATGAATAGTTTAACAGATATATTTTTAAGATATACATAATTAATTTAGTTACCTAATATAGTTATCGAACAAATCACAGTTGAATAAAACTTTGCGATGTGCCATCTCCCACTCTTCATGGTTTAATGTCTTCAATATATATGATCTAGGAATTCCTCCTGTTTGAGGAAGTGATGGAAAATTGGGTTCAATTTTCTCATACTGTTCTTCTCCATTTCTCATTGGTCTGTTCAATCTTGTAGTAATATCAGACAAATACATCGAGCAGAAATCCATACATTCTTGAGCGAGGTAACCGTTCACGATAGAACCTTCGGGATGATTTCTGTTTCGGACATAAGACTTTAATTTGAACATATTTCTTTCAGTTGGATAAATCCAACGAAATGAAACAGGTCCTCTGAGAAGTATTTCAGTGGGAATACAGATAGTCAGATGCAGCATGCATGTGAAAAATAATAGAGGAAATATTTTCTCCAACTCGCACAAAATTAATAGGGCAACTGTCAACATTTTTGCCAAGAAATACTTGGACAACTTCATATCACAAAGATCTCTAAACAAATGGAACAACTGAATAATATCCACCCTTACATTATTGGACAAAAGATGAAAGATTTCTATTGGAATCAACTCATGTAGTAGAACGTGATAATCACGAGTCTTCAAAGATTTTAGCTTTAACTCTCTTTTTTTGACCTGTTTAGATATGTTGCTTAAATAACCATCAAGAACTCTAATAGTCTCTAATACTTCCAGAAATTGTTTTTTTTCATAGGTGTCATCACATAAGAAGAATATGGAAGTTTTCATTTATTTTCACTGATACGCATAGGATGTAATTTTGGCCCGATGCCCCAATCCACCAAGTCATGCCGAGATCGTAAATCATCTTTTGTCTTCCCCTTGACATTTATATGAACCGAAAACAACATTTGTCATATATTCTTTTCAATATTCATTACGTCTAAGCAATGGCATAACAAATTGGTTGGCCAATAAGGAAAATCAAAAAATATACTCCTCTTCCTCCAATTGTAATAGGTTTCAGTGGAAACATTATTTCTCTTTCCAGATTTCATTTGACCATTCCCGAATGAAAAAATAAAATCTTTCAATTCATTAAGCACATCATTTATAGACATAGGCTGATTTGGATCATCAGTCTCTATGGTATTATCAAATCTTCTATGATTCATTCTATATGGATGATCCTTTGGCAAGAATCATTGATGTCCCATAAAACTGAAACTACAATGATGTTTCAGTCTTCTGCATCGTGTATTCTTCATACAAACTGGACATGACAGTTTCCACTTCATGCTACATCCATACATCATTGCATAAGCTAGAAAATTATTGAAAGTCCACATAAGCGCAACACACATCTGAAATATGTCTTTCGAACATGCATCGTATGTGCGCACACCCACATCCCAACGAATTTTCAACTCTTTTATTAAAGGTTTCATGTATACATCAATATCAATGCTGGGATCAGAAGGAACAGATATGAGTATACTCATGAAAGTGAAATGTTTTTTCATACCCAACCATGGGGGAAGATTATAAATGTGTATAAAAACTGGCCATGTGTTGTGAGAAGTAAGAATCTACCCAAATGGATTAAAACTGTTGCATGAAATACCTAGCCTCACATTACGCACGTCAGCTGCAAAATCAGGATGTCGAGCCTCAAATCTCTACCATGCAAATCCATCTACAGGATGAACCAACTCATCATTAGTCTTCTTTCTCTCGATATCATGCCATCTCAGTTTTATTGATATTTCATCAGATATAAAACTATCTTGGAGTCTGGGGATCAATGGAAAGTGCCACATTACTTTTTGTGGAACATGGGATGGTGTTCATTTAGATTTTGACTTGCAGTGGGATGTGCCACATTTTATGCAATCATTTTGTTCAGTGGTTTCCTCGCAGAATAAACTACAATCCTTCAGGCAAGCGTGAATTTTGTTTCTTGAAAATCTAAGTTCCTCAACTAACTTTCATGCCATATAGTGTTTTGAGAGAATATCTGCATCATCTGGAAGTAAATCCTTTAATAGGGTAATAATGTAATCGATTGCTGTATTAGAAATCCCATACATAGTTTTCCCATGAAACAATCGGATTAAAAATTCCAGCTTTTTCATTTTACCGCATTGTCGATATACTGGAGTTGTGGTAGCATCATTCAATTTTTTCACCCTATCAATATCATCATTTTCACTAGATGCATCAGCTATCCTCATATCGAATTCTCCTTGAGTCGAAATACTTTCTTTTTCATGATGACGAATAAACGGAAACTGATCATCTAACAAATTCTCCATACCAGTCCTTTCATTTCGATCATCACCAATTTGAGATTTAATTTTCTCCCCATTAGGATACCACACAAAGTAGTTTACGTGAAAACCATTTTTGGTTATGTGGTATCTGACTTCTTCACGGCTCAACCAGGGTCTACCAACTCAATTTGAACATGGGCAGTGTATGCGACCACTATCTGAAGCATTGTGAAATGAAAAATCTATAAAGCTCTCCAAATTGTTTTGAAAATATCTTGAGATTCGATGGGTTTCATACATACAACTTCTGTCCATTCTGTAAAAAGAATTTATATAATTCATTTTGTCATAAAAAATTCAAAAGGATAGAACTTTAATAGAAAATACATTTAAGTAAATGATAAAGGAAGGAGTTTTTAGTTGATGTAGTGAACTATTAGAACAATGTATCGATATACTAATTAATTCAGTTATGTGTGCCTAGATTTGAGGTGAGATGTGTTTTGTAATTTTTTCATTTATCACATACCAAGAAGACACCATAGACCTAATAAAACATTGTTCAAGATATTACAAAGTGAAGGCTTTTTAAGAAAGATGCAGAATGTTTAAAGAGGGTTTTTTAAATAAGTTATTGATTCGAAAAAATGGAAATATTATGAAAAGTTAGTACATTTCATAACACCCAAACTAAAGTCCACAGAAAGTACCATATCACCCTAGTAAAAAAGGAAAACCACCTACCCCACTACCCCAACCATGTCAATCACCTCAATGAGGGCTTCTATGTCTGTATTATGGAAGAGGTTGAAGGATTCTAACCTATATAGGGGAGTTGCAGCCGATTAGATAGAAGACCTTAGGTTAGGGTTCACCTACGCGGGGGCTTCTGGGAATTGGGGGAAATGCAGAGTTATTTTCTTCTGTGTAATTGGGGGTGGGCTGTCCAAAGGGGTGGCGGGGTTGTCCAGGGGGTACGGGGAGTCCAGTGTGGTGGGCGGGCTTTCCACGAGGGTGGTGGGGCTGTCTAGGGGGGGGGTGTCCAGGGGGGTTGGTGGGCTATCCACTGGGGTTGGGTGTGGGGGCTTTCCAGGGTGTACACAGTGTCCAGGGGGTGGGGGGTCCGAGGGGGGGGGGGGGGTGTCCAGGGGGTGGGCAGGCTGTCCACCAGGTTGGGGGGCTGTCCAGGGAGTAGGGGGTGTCCAGGGGGTGGTCAGGCTTTCCATGGGGGTGGCGGGGTTGTCCAGGGGGTACAAGGTGTCCAGGGGTGGGCGGACTATCCACGAGGGTGGCAGGGCTGTCCAGGGGGTAGGGGGTGTCCAGGGGGTGGGTGAGCTATCCACAGGGGTGTGACTGAGAGCTATGAGATATAATTGGGTTTTCATTTATGTTATGAAAAAAAAGATGTGTTTTAAGGATTATAATAGTATTTTTTTAGTGAAAATCCAATTTGGTAGGATTAGTGACTTGATAACATGTTGGAATCAAGTTTGCAATTGGGAAAATGTTAGGGCATTGGATTCTAAAAGGCTCCCACAACCTTCCAACGATATATTATTTCTAGAAAAATGTGTTTTGGGAGAAGGAATTCATCCTATATAGTTGATGT
>CAUJRU010002421.1:0-77774 GCA_963277665.1 Viscum album | reverse complement strand
AGAGTATGAGTGAACCGAGGGTTGGGATATGTATCTCCTTTGGAAACATTCTCTATTGATAGAAATTTATAGCTCTAGATAAATATGGTATCATCAATCAAGATACATACAAAAGGATAAACATAATTATAAAAAAAATGAGTGGTACAACATCCAACACAATGCCTTATTCTTATTATGTCGAGATGATCAGGAATATAGATCCAAGGATTGGAAACAGTTTGATTCATCATAACTATCACATTATTAATATATATATATTTGTGTGTGAATTTATAAACACATATAAATATATATAAATGATTGAATCATATTCTTGTTGTCTCTCAAATTAGTTGATCAATTTACTTTATCATGCATTGTAATAATTTTTATGTTATCATATTTCCAGATATTATTATGTTTATTATAATTACTATCATGATGAGTATCTAGAATTTCCAAACACATAACATTAATGAAAATGTAAAAATCTACGATCTTGCTTCCCTACTGGGTTCTATAGTCACACTATATTCAGACTACAATTAAATTAGCGGTAACCAAGTAGGTTTTCACTTGGTTTTAGGCACACGATGTGCTGAGGGAAAGGAAAAACCACGAATGATTAGTCAGATATATTTTTGGAGATAGAGTATGTGCTCTAGAGCATATTTACTATGTGATACCTGTAATATTATTTATGTTTTCATTTATGAGATCCTATATATGTTCCCAACATAGTGGATGATCATTGTTGTATGAATCACATGGACATTCATGAATTTACTTAATATCAATTTTTAGGGAATGATTCTTATGTTTCAGTTCATTTATTTCATCCATACTCAATAGATTTTCATCATTAGATGATATCTAGAAATATTTATTCTTTTTTTCTTCGATTCATGGTTATAATATCCCTATATAAACACCCTAGACCCTTGTTTCTTGTTGATACACTCTAGTTTTTGTGAAGGAACTCTTAGGGCCTTGTGGTGAACCAAATAATGAAATTAAAATATTGGAATATGGTTCATGATGTTTATAATTTCTATCAATGGTGTTATTTTCATATTTTATTACTATTACAGATATGGTAGACAAATTTATTAAGATATTTTTGAGATCTATTATGGATATCAGATAGGTGTGTCAAAAACATATGTTCTAGTAAGATTTCATGTTTTAAAGTGTTTTTGGAAATCTATTTTTAATATTTTATTTTGTATTAGTATATGCTTTTAACGTTGATAGATAGACGAGTTATTTTTTTTTGTTCAATTTTCAGAACATTTTCCATTCAAAAGAGACCAATGATTGATTTTGACTCATTGATAGAAAATGAAAGTGGAATCACAAAAATCATATATTCTATGTAGATTTTACATTATATATTCCTTATAGTGAGTGGTTTTAAATATTATAGTGGCCAATTAGTTAAAGTATCTTAATAAACCTAAATATTTTTTAACCATAAAAATAGATGGTGTAATTTTATTCAGTTGGGTAAGTTATATGTAATTATTTTTCTATGATGGAAGGATATGTAGATCTAAAGTGAGATTTTTGTAGATAATGATTATGAATCATTACATATGCACAAGAGGTACAGAAATATAGGAAGGTCGACATGAAATATTATATAACATTTTTGGACCACCCATAGGGTGTTTCTATTTATTTTCACTTATTTAATGTGTCATTATATAAATTTTTTTTGGTTTCCTTCATATATTGGAATGAAATTATATTTAACCGAGGCATGAGAGTGATATATAAAATAGATAATTGATACAAATTTGTTCATATAATATTTGATATTCTTGTTCATCCTTGGTGGTTTAAATAATTAATATGTTGATTTAATTGGTTCCCTTTCTCTGATTCCCAGAAACTCCTAATCTTTTAAAGTGAACTGAACATCAGGTGGGTCATTATTATGTTAAAATACCTTGTAAGTGTCAGTTCTGTATCATATATATGATCATATGAACAACGTTGATATATAAATTCCTTATAAGGATTCTAAAATATGATTTGGTCCGAGGTAGGTTGAATATTCATCGTTTTTATCGTTATAGGACGATTTATATATTGATCGATGTAAACATGAAATAGAAGTTATCCTAGGATTATGAATTACTTTATATGAAATGACCATGGATGTTTTCCCATATTGATACTTATTTTTTATATGTTCCTAGGGTTTTTAATAATGTAATGATGATTCATAGTTCTTGAGAAAGTACTAATAGTTTCATGTGCTTTGAAATAGGCTTTGATGGGTAGGAATTTTCAGTTATTATCCTATTCAATCAATGGTTGCATGATTGATGCATAAATATAGTAATATAACACCGAGTGGTGGAAAGGAATGGGAATAATCATGTAACTAGGGAGGTGGAAAATTTTTATGTAGTGTTCCATGGGATATTCTAAATTAATGAAACTGACATGTATTATACCATATGAATCATTTTCATGTGATTAATGAATTGTGGGAGGGTGAGATAAGTGATGATACTAAAGCGGTATATAATATTACACCCACTATATAGGATGTTTTGGTGTATCTATGATATATGTAGAATAATTTAAATAATTATGCAGCGAGGTTTAGTGTGTGAGTTCAGGTTTTATGATTTGATAAAAACTGTATATGCATAGCTACTTGGTTTTTCTTAATAAGAATGAGGAATGTATCTCCTAGGTAAATGAGAAATCAATAATAAATCTGGAATTGGGAGGTATAATGACCCATTGTTTACATACATTGATATCACATCAGAATTTAACTATATTTATTACAACATATAAAAAAACCATGACATGATCGTTAATGTATAGTGTATTTAGAAACTAGAAAACATAAAGTACTGGTTTATAAAACATCTACATTGTCTCCCATTTATATCTTCAGAACAAGACTAATTTTTGGAATATCATTCTTAATACACTTATTCATATCCTGGGGAATATAAACATATAATAGGGTGAGCTCAAATTCTATGTATGGGTAATCAAATGAAATAACAATCGTATCATATTCATAAGAACATAACATTTTAAAATGTTATCCTGGAAAAAAAGTTCACAATTTCATGACTTGGGATAAATAATAATAGTACAATGTAATCACAATAGTCTTAACAAAAGTCATGATTTTTTTTTTCATACACACATAAGCATTGAAAATCATTTCATATTAGTCAAATCTCACTTCCAATACCATCATAGTGGACAAAGTCTATTGTTGAACCGAGTTCTCTCCTCATTCTTGCCCTATATCACTGAACCAGATTTACTTATCATTCCATCCATGTCTATATAATGACATATAAATATTTTCCCAATGAATTATAGGGATATATAGGTCCCACCCATTACATAATGAAACCATTCATATGTCTTTAACTACAACATAATAGCAATCACAACATCATAACCCATGAAATAAAATAGACTTCTTAACCATCAATCCATCATGACATAATCCATAAATGGATTTAATAAAACAAATTTAATCATTTACACAATCAAATCAATGTAATAATATGAATAGAAACATAAACCAAGGTAATATTATATAGAAAATAATTTTGATAAAACAGTTGAGCTACATTCCTATACAAAATAACCTTTCATTTTAAAAAATTATTGCCTTCCTCAAAATGATACAAAATTTTAGTAGAAAAAAATTTATGTGGAAATAAATTTTTATCGTTTTATTTTAAGTTTCAATGATAATAGTCATTATGAAATCATTAAAATTCAATCATGACCTACATGTTAAAAACATTATTCTTTTACCTTTGTGGAAAAAAATCCAAAAAGTATCTTGTATGGTAAAAGTAAGAATGATTACATCCAAACCATGTTGTAAAATTACAAATTGGTAAAAATGACATTAATCATTCATAGAATAAAATTAAAAAAATTTATAATATTCTTATAAAAGATAGGGATTTATGAGAAATATACTTCCAGTATATAGTTATGTATAAACAATCTCAGATAAAATTGAGACTGAAAAATTATCCCTTACCATATGTTTGATATAATTCATAGGTGTCTGAACCTCCTGTATGATGATTTAAATAAAGTTACTTATTTATCCAAGAATAATAATTAATTTTATGATATCTTTTATGATCATATCTTCATCTTTTTGTTAGTAACATATAATTGTTACTCATTATTCGGGTATTAGGTGCTTTATGTTCTTATATATGGGTGGTCAAATTAGTTATAATTCCATTTTTAGGGTATAGTTATACCACATAAATAATGGTATTAGTATGATATATATCATATTTATTCATTAAATGTATTTATATAATGATAGTTTAATGATGATTCTGAAGAACTAATCACATCGCCCTGTGGAGACGGTAAGCTGTACGGACTCACATGCGATGATATCATTCCCATAATTGTTGAATGGTATTGAAGTGGATTATTTATAGTAACTCAGATTTTGTATCATGTTATAATAATCAAATATAGTCATTATTTACACCATTATACCCATCCATGTAATGTGGTGGTGATAAAAAGATCACACCATGGCATGGAGAAGGTAAGCTAAATGTACCCACGTGTGGTGGATTCATTTTTAGTATGATAGATGGAAGGTGAAATATATATTTTTTGATATTTATAATAAAATATAAGTATATTAGTGATACTTATTATATTAATTTAAAATTATAAAACTAATTAATATGAAGTATACTAAGAAACAAATTTTGGAGAATCAGTAGAAGATATAACCTCTTACTTGACGGGCCTCCTTTAAATGTCCTCTTAGGGCACTTAATTTTGTCTTTTTAGAAGACCAAATCCTCTAGAAACAATCTAGTGAAGTTGATAAGATAAATGGGAAGATTTGGGATGAGGTTTAATGTAACACCCTGAGATTTTATGAAAAATATTCTTTTAATTTCAATAATGTCTTGTGTTGTATTCTACACCAAGATTACCTTGCGCTATACAGAACACCGTATTAGCTTGCAGTATACGCAACACTATTCTTGGATCGTGTTACACACAATTTTGATAATAGTTATTCTACACAACATTGAGTATATATATATATTCAATATATAAATGAAATATGGTTGGATTCTGTTATACGAAACAATGAAGGATTCTTTCACAACACGCAACCCTGACTTGGCTTGCATTACACACAATCGCGACCTTCCTCGATAGCGTGTGTTGTATACAAAACTAGGTTTTAATAAACAACGATATATTATTATAATATTGTCTCAAAAAATGCAGTTTTTCCGCCTTTTGATGGCACACCCACTTTAAATCTAGTTTTTGAAATGTTTATAAGTTCAATTTGAAAAAATAAAATTCTTCTTTTTAATCAGGATATAAAAATTTACATTAGATAAAGTTTTGATATTTTTCCGATAACTTTAATATTTTAATGAATAGAAAAAACACGCTATATTTTAATTAAAAACAACTTTTTTCCTCGTAATATCTTATGTTATTAAATTATAATATTGAATGGTTTTAAAGTATAAATAGAATATACTTTTACCATTTAATATAATGTATGAAATTATCATTGATTTTACCTTGAATTCATGGGTTAAATCAATTCAATCTTTTGCAATGTTTTAATGAAAACCCATTTTCTTTCGACAATGGGATTAATTTTAATTTAATTTCTGCAACTTTTGTGTATTGAATTTGGAAAAATGGATTCCATATTTGGAATCAGTGGATCCAAATTATGTTAATAAGCTACTTTTTATTTTTGAGAATTATGAATAGTAACTACGGTAAATTTTATTTACCATAGTTAAAGATAAATCAGGTAATTAAGGGTAAATATAATATTTTAAAATTACCGTAACAAATTTAAAAATCCTATTGGATTACTAAAAGTCGACCTATGTCATCTAAGGGTTGGATTATATTCATTTAATTAAATTGTTTCAGTGAAAATAATTTAATTATTATTAAAACCAAAGAATGTGACAACATGTCACTTTCTTAAATCTTATAAGTATAATAATTTTAATATAGTGATAAACATCATTAAACATCAAACATGAATAGTCTCCCGAAAGCTAACACAATTATATACATCATAGGAATTTATTTAGAATTTTTAGGGATTAAATAATTATCATTTTTTATGACACAAAAATGATGGAGTAATTGTGTTATTAATGAAATATTGACATAATTGATGTTATAAATTCCCAAATAAATGTAATTTGAGACTTTTTATGACTTAAACTAATTTTATAGGTTAATATGACATGTTATTGTTGATTTAAGTAACTTTTTTAGAACTTATCATTCTGTTATAAATTTCATAAAAATCATGTACCAAATAGTGTCAAAATTGACATAAAATAGTTTTTAAAACAAATATTATATTATTAATTGTTATTTTATTCCTCAAAATATAATTTTCTTCCAAATGACTTAGATAAGGATATATATATTAATAATAAATGACTTGGGATTCGTTTGGCTTGATATAGTAAGTTTATTAACCATATAGTGTAAGAAAACAAAAAGACACGGTAAAAGTTAAATTATTTAACTTAGAGTTAAATATAATTGATAAGGTTAAAATAATAATCTATACTTGTCTAAATCCTATTGGATGAGATGATTGCGACCCATACCCACCTTATCTTTGAAATATTTAAATTTGGAGATATTTAAAACCGAACGTGACTTTATAATAAAATAATATTTTTAGTTATTCCAAAGGTGCCCCTCTCCTCCCTTATAAAAGGGCACCTCCACCCTCTCTTCCTCACACATCATTGAGCCTTCACGCTCGGCCAACCCCTGCCAAAATCTCTTCTCCACTTCCCTAGTATCATCCTTGAGGTTCTGGTCTTCTTTAAAGACCAATCGTAGTGCCCTAAGAGGAGATTTCAAAGAGGCGTATCGAAGAAGAGGTAATTTCTTCTCCCGATTTTTTCAAGCTTCTTTCTTCTTCAACATAATCTTCTTTAGTTGTTTAATTATAAAGTAATAACATCAGTATCACTAATATACTGATTTTTTTTATAAATATGAAACAACCCCATTTCACCTTTTATCCATCCTACGGAAAACAAAATCACCGCACGTGTGTACGTACGGAATACCGCCTCCACGCCGTGGTGTAATCTGTTTTTTCACCAACACCTTACATGGATGGGTATAATGGTGTAAAGGATAACTATACATAGTTATTATAACATCATACTGATTGTGATATATTGTATCATCTACTCCAATTCAATTCAATAATCATGAAAACGATATCATCGCTCGTGCGTACGTACGGACTACCGTCTCCACGACGCGATGAGATTCACTCTCCACATTAACCATTCATGAATGATTATAAAGTACATATAATAAGTAATCATGAAATATGTGACATAATAATGATACTGGATTTATGTGTATATATATGTATTTCATCAACTTAATTCCATTCAACTCAATAAGGAAACGAAAATAGCGTTCATGCGTACGTACGGCCTACCGTCTCCATGAACGATGTATTTCTTTCCATTTAATGATTTATTATATATATGTATATTCTGAATATATATATATATATAAATCATGTTTTATATTCTGTAATTAATTAATCATGATCTAAGTAATCATATGAATAATTACAAGTCAAAACACGGACGAAAAATGAAACAATTTTACCCAAAACGCTCTTTAACATGGAATTTACAAAAGAACGGGTAATATAAAGTAATAATTGAACCATATATGATATCATAATAATGAGTATGATTCTGGAATAAGTCAATGACATTATTTAAATCATTATATAGGAGGTTCAGACACTTACAAAGAAAATCAGACCTAAGGTAAGGGGAATATCACAATCTCATTTTTATCCGAGATTTTTTATACTTTGGTATTTACTGGGGTGTATTTTACCATCCACATCCATGTTCCATCAATATGTAATATTTCAATCCACCTACTATTTTTTAAATCCAATTTTACCCTTTGTTGAGTTTTTAGTAAAAGATATGAAAGGAATCTTTTGTCGTTTTTCGTACGAGGTACTTTTTGACTTTTTCGACAAAAGTACGAAGAATCCTTTTTTTAACTTATACGAAACTAACAGATTTTTACGGTTTTATAAAGCCTTATTTTCATGAAGCTTCCTCCAAAAGATTTCATGACTATTTTCAATAAAATCTCATTCTTTTAAAAATGAAGGACGTTTTTTGAAAAGAAATTGATTTTGAAGAAGAAAGGATATTTTCCTCAAGAATTCATTTCAACTGTTTTATCAAAATTATTTTCCATCTAAGATAACATAGGTTTTTGATTCTATCCCTATTATTACATTTATTTGATTATGTTGTGATGGAATTATTTTTATGAATTCCTTTATCTTATATGAATTTTTTTATGATTTCATGATGTTTAAGAATCCCATTTTTATTACATGGGTTATGCTATGATGTATGGTTTATGATTTTGTGGCACACATAAGAATGGTATCATTATGAGATGGGTGGGACTTATATCTCCCT
This sequence comes from Viscum album, assembly GCA_963277665.1. Classification (NCBI taxonomy): domain Eukaryota; kingdom Viridiplantae; phylum Streptophyta; class Magnoliopsida; order Santalales; family Viscaceae; genus Viscum; species Viscum album. Next base: position 69,246 of record CAUJRU010002421.1, on the reverse strand, counting down.
CCAATTCATTGGGTAATGATTTTATATCTCACGAGATAGACATGGCTGGAATGGTAGGTTATACCGGTTCAGTGAAACAGGACTGAAACGAGGGTGACTCGGTTTAGAAAGGGACTTTGTCCACTAAGATAGTCTTGGAAATGAGTCTTGACTAACAAGAAAGGATTCTCCATGATTATGTGTGTATGACACAAAGTTTCATGTTTTATGTTATGATTATTGTGATTACATTTCACTTCCATGATTTATCCCATGTTATGAAATTATGATCTCTTTTGCAGGTTAAGATTTCCAAAAGATATGTTCTTATGAATATGACGAGATTGATATTTCTTTTGTTTACCCTTACTGAGAATTTGAGATCTCCCTTTTATGTTTTCTTTTCCCCAGGATACAAATAAAAGTTTTAGGTATGAAAAAAAAGAAGATCTTTTTGGGAGATGCTGAAGATCTTTCACCACGATTATAATATTATATTCCGAGTTTCCAAAGACACTAAACTATTAAGGTCCTTGTGTGTGTGTTTTTGTAATGTACTAAGTATTCCACAAAAGTAATGTAATGTCCATGTACGTTAAGCTTCGGGTCTCTACAGTTGGTATCAGTGGAAAGGTTTAGTCAACCTTTGGAAACTAGGATGCGAAAACGATAGTGAGATCCCTAGAGATATTTCTAAGGTATGTCTAGGGATGTCCCTAAGTTTAAGTATACGAATAGGTTATAGTACTATAATTACACTAACAATCATAGACTTAAACCTAAGATGATAGATATTAAAGTTACTCCCCCTTTATTATGTTGTTTTCCCTAGAATGATTTTTTCCTCTCACACTATTCTTTTTGGGTTATAGACGATGGCTGGAACCCGAAGGAACCGTGTTGATCAATGCAATGGACAATGCAATGATTGTCCTCCTGAACAATCAAATGTTATGAGAGATGGAGTGAAAAATCATATTGCTATACTTACACAAGCTATGAATAATTCTGGACTTCCAAATGAGCAGAGAAGGGAACAATATTCTATTGAGTCCTTCATGAGGCAACATCCACCTTCTTTCAGTGGGTCTTCTGATCCACTTGTTGCTGAACAATGAATCAGTACCACTGAAAAGATATTTTCGGTTCTTCAATGTTCTGAGAATGATAAAGTCATCGTAGCAGTATATCGTTTGGAAGGTGAATCTGATAAATGGTGGAATCTTATCAAGAATATGAGGCCAAGATATGAAATTGAGTCCATGGAATGGGACGAGTTCAAGAACTTGTTTTTCAGTAAGTACTTCCCCTGTATTCTTCGAACAAAGATGGAAAAGGAGTTTCTTGAGCTGAAGTAGAAGGATGATGAATCTGTTGGTATATACGAAGCGAATTTTACATGACATGCAAGGTATGAATATGGCATTATCATCCAACCTGAAAGTAAAGTTGATCGATTTTTCAGTGGCTTAAAACCAAGTCTTCGAAGGGCATTAGCTATAAGAGACATCAGTAGCTATGAAGAAATTGTGCATTGTGCTATCATAGTAGAAATGGAAGTTGGTGTTACATATCCATCTCGTGGTTTTGACAAGAAACGAAAGATGGAGTTCAAGGAGAAATCTCCAAATAATGGTGAAAAGAAGATGAATGTTTTCTTATGCACAAAGTGTGGAAATAAGCATGGTGGAGATTGTCTTAATGGGACTATAAAATGTTTTAAGTGTGGAAAATAAGGTCATCGAGCAGCTGAGTGTCGAAGTAATGGAAAAAAGGGTTTCTTATGATGTGAATAAAGAAAACACTGCAGAGAACGCACCACCAACACATCAATGCTTCAACTACAAGGAAATGGGGGCATTATGCTAATAAATGCCCTAATCCAAGGGTTAGTGATGATCGACATGAGCAACCGCTTAAGGAAAAGGACAAAGGGAAGTCACATGCGATCACTATTGGTGATGTTGAAAATGACAACGCTGTGGTGGAATGATTATGTTTTTATGTAATGGGATTCCAAAATAATGTTGTATCATAATATATTGGAAAATTTATGTATTGTTCAAATGTGGTATTCAAAGTTCATGAGATACTTTTTGGAAATATGATGATATGTGCATAATGAATGGAAAACGAGAAAACGAAATGTTTAACACTATTCATGAGCTCATTATTGATATAAGAACTAAGTGATATCATGGTGTGAGTATATAGAATTTTGAGGATTTTGGTATGTGGAAAGTATTAACTTTTAACTGCATTCATGATTTCACTAAGGTTCAATGGGTATTCAAGAGAGTACATGATTAAGGACTTTGAATGTTTGGAATGTGACCAACAAGACATATTTTATGATATATGGGGATCAACGATGGTATTAAATCTCTGGTAATCGTTTTCACTATATTATGAGAGTGGACTGAAGTATTATGGATAAGCCTAAAGATTGGAATGGATTATGTTGGACATAAGTTAGTATTGTTTAAGGATAGAAGTTTTTTCGATATTATTGATGGGATGTTATAGTAATATAGTTTTACAAAAAGGACAACCTGCAGGACGGGCGACAGCCCATCGCGTCAGACAAGGCTGTGGGAATCGATCCTACAACCGAAGTGCGACTGGCCTTTATCGCCTACCACTGACCTACAGGAAGTCCCTGTTTAGTAGAAACTAGATTTATTATATTACGCAGTATGATATATGAAGAATATGTCCATTTTAGGAACCCTATATGATGAATCTCACTATAGATGGACTTATGTATTTTTTGATAACTTTTCTAACCTCTTGTTTGAGATAGATGGAATGACCCATCATTATATCACATGATCTACTAACACATCACGAATGAAAAATTCAACTTCATTTCTTTAAGAGAAGAAGTGGAAATTGTCCAAAGAATGAAAAACGGTGAGACTATACCAAAATCACGAAAGTATTTCTTCTAATTCAAATTTCATCAACTTTAGGGAAATGATATTGAAAACCAAAAATGTTGTCATAGTGCTCTTATATCTAATGAATCAGATGGTACCTAAGATCATCACAAATTTATGGCTTTGTGATTGCTGGATTTTCCATAGCCATGTTCTCTACCACTCTCCATTAGAACATGATGGTTAAATTTCTCTTCCATATCCATATTTTAACCTATGTGGAAACCCAGTGATTAGTTTATTTGGGTAACCGTTACGTTTCATACTTTTGTTTTTAAAGATTGGTTTTGTTATTCCTTTTTACGATGTGGGTTTCTATTAATGAAACTTTCTAATAGTAAACAATTTATAACCCCAACGAATTTCTAGGGCGAAATTCATTTTAATGGGAGTAGAATGTAACACCCTGAGATTTTATGAAAAATATTCGCTTAATTTCATTAATGTCTTGTGTTGTATTCTACACCAAGATTAACTTGCGCTATATGCAACACCGTATTAGCTTGCAGTATACGCAACATTATTCTTGGATCGTGTTACACACAATTTTGATAATAGTTATCCTACGCAACATTTAGTATATATATATATATATATTCAATGTATAAATGAAATATGGTTGGATTATGTTATACAAAACAACGAAGGATTCTTTCACAACACGCAGCCCTGACTTGGCTTGCATTACACACAATCGCGACCTTCCTCGATAGCGTGTGTTGTACGTAATACTGGGTTTTAATAAACAACGATATATTATTATAATATTGTCATGAACTAGACATTATGAATAGTGTAAACTAAAATTTGAATTTTATAACATTATTATTCATCTTACACATTTCTAGAACATGGTATAAGAACAAAATAAATTTTTCGAGTAAAATAAGTATTTTTTAAAAAATGCAGTTTTGCTGCCTTTTGATGGCGCACCCACATTAAATCTAGTCTTTGACATATTTATAAGTTCAATTTGACAAAATAAAATTCTTATTTTGAATTAGGTTATAAAAATTTACATTAGATAAATTTATGATATTTTTTCCGATAACTTTCATATTTTAATGAATAGTTAAAAACACGCTATATTTTAATTAAAAACAACTTTTTTCATCGTAATATATTATGTGGTTAAATTATAATATTTAATTGTTTTAAAGTATAAATAGAATATTTTTTTATAATTTAATATAATGTATGACATTAGAATTTATTTTACCTTGAATTCGTATGTTAAATCAATTCAATCTTTTGCAATGTTTTAAGGAAAACCCGTTTTCTTTCGACAACGGGATTAATTTTAATTTAATTTCTGAAACTTTTGTGTATTGAATTTGGAAAAATGGATTCCATATTTGGAATCAGTGGATACAAATTATTTTAATAAGTTACTTTTTATTTTTGGGAATTATGAATAGTAACTACGGTAAATTTTATTTAACATAGTTAAAGGTAAATCAGGTAATTATGGGTAAATATAATTTTTTAAAATTACCCTAACAAATGTAAAAATCCAATTGTATGACTAAAATTAGACCCATATCACCTAAGGTTAGGATTATATTCATTTAATTAAATTTTGTCAATGAAAATAATTTAATTATTATTAAAACCAAAGAATGTGACAACATGTCACTTTCTTAAATATTATAAGTATAATAATTTTAATATTGTGATAACCTTCATGAAACTTCAAACATGAATAGTCTCCATAAATATAATACAATTATCTACATCATATGAATTTATTTATAATTTTTAGGGATTAAATAATTATCATTTATTATGACACAAAGATGATGGAGTAATTGTCTTATTAATGAAATATTGACATAATTGATGTTATAAATGCCCAAATAAATGTAATTTGAGACATTTTATGACATACACTAATTTTATAGTTTAATATGACATGTTATTGTTGATTTAAGTAACATGATTCAAACTTATCATTCTTTTATGAATTTCATAAAAATCATGTACCAAATAGTGTCAAAATTGACATTAATTAGTTTTTAAAACAAAAGATATATTATTAATTGTTATTTAATTCCAAAAAATCTATGGTTCGGCCAAATGACTTAGATAAGGTTATATATATTAATAATAAACGACTTGGGGTTCTTTTGGATTGATATAGTAAGTTTATTAACCATATAGCGTAAGAAAACAAAAAGACACGGTAAAAGTTAAATTATTTAACTTAGAGTTAAATCTAATTGATAAGGTTAAAATAATAACCTAAACTTTTCTAAATTCTATTGGATGAGATTATTTCGACCCATACACACCTTATCTTATAAATATATCAATTTGGAGCTATTTAAAACCGAAATTGACTTTATAATAAAATAATATTTTTAGTTATTCAAAAGGTTCCCCTCTCCTCCCTTATAAAAGGGCACCTCCTACCTCTCTTCCTCACACAACTATGAGCCTTCATGCTCGGCCAAACCATGCCAAAATCTCTTCTCCACTTCCCTAGTATCATCCTAGAGGTTCTGGTCTTCTTTAAAGACCAATCTTAGTGCCCTAAGAGGAGGTTTCAAAGAGGCGTATCGAAGAAGAGGTAATTTCTTCTCCCGATTATTTCAAGCTTCTTTCTTCTTCAACTTATTCTTCTTTAGTTGTTTCATTATAAAGTAATAACATCAGTATCAATAATATACTGATTTTTTATTATAAATAAGAAACAACCCCATTTCACCTTCTATCCATCCTACGGAAAACAAAATCACCGTGCGTGCGTACGTACGGAATACCGTCTCCACGCCGTGGTGTAATCTGTTTTTCCACCAACACATTACATGGATGGGTATAATGGTGTAAAGAATAACTATACATGGTTATTATAACATCATACTGATTCTGATATATTGTATCATCCACTCCAATTCAATTCAATAATCATAAAAACGATATCATCGCTCGTGCGTACGCATGGACTACCGTCTCCACGACGCGATGAGATTCATTCTCCACTTTAACCATTAATGAATGATTATAAAATACATATAATAAGTAATCATTAAATATATGACATAATAATTACACTGTAATTATGTGTATATATATGTATGTCATCTACTTAATTTCATTCAACTCAATAAGGAAACAAAAACAACGTTCATGCGTACGTACGACCTACCGTCTCCATGAACCGTGTATTTCTTTCCATTTACTGATTTATTATATATATGTATATTCTGAATATATATATATATAAATCATGTTTTATATTCTGGAATTAAGTAATCATTATCCAAGTAACCATATGAATAATTACAAGTCAAAACACGGACGACAAACGAAACAATTTTACCCAAAACGATCTTTAACATGGAATTTACAAAAGAACAGGTAATATAAAGTCATAAGTGAACCATATATGATATCATAATAATGAGTATGATTCTGGAATAAGTCAATGACATTATTTAAATCATTATACATGAGGTTCAGACACTTACAAAGCAAATCGGACCTAAGGTAAGGGGAATATCACAATCTCATTTTTATCCGAGATTGTTTATACTTTGGTATTTACTGGGGTGTATTTTATCATCCACATCAATGTTCCCTCAATATGTAATATTTCCATCCACCTAAAAATTTTTAAATCCAATTTTACCCTTTGGTGAGTTTTTAGTAAATGATATGAACAGAATCTTTTTTCATTTTTCGTATGAGGTACTTTTTGACTTTTTCGACAAAAGTATGAAGAATGTTTTTTAACTTATACGGCACGAAAGGATTTTTACGGTTTTATAAAGCCTTATTTTCATGAATCTTCCTCCAAAATATTTCATGACTATTTTCAATAAAATCTCTTTCTTTTAAAATAGCAGGACGTTTTGTGAAAAGAAATTGATTTTGAAGAAGAAAGGATATTTTCCTCAAGAATTAATTTCAACTGTTTTATCAAAATTATTTTACATCTAAGATAACATAGGGTTCTGTTTCTATCCCTATTATTAAATTGATTTAATTATGTTGTGATGGAATTATTTTTATGAATTTCTTTATCTTATATGAATTTTTTTATGATTTCATGATGTTTAAGAATCCCATTTTTATTACATGGGTTATGCTATGATGTATGGTTTATGATTTTGTGGCACACATAAGAATGGTATCATTATGTGATGGGTGGGACCTATATATCCCTCAAATGCATTGGGTAAATATTTTATATCTCATGAGATAGACATGGCTCGAATGGTAGGTTATACCGATTCAGTGAAATAGGACTGAAACGAGGGTGACTCGGTTCAGAAAGGGACTTTGTCCACTAAGATAGTCTTGGCAATGAGTCTTGAATAACAAGAAATGATTCTCTATGATTATGTGTGTATGCCACAAAGATTCATGTTTTATGTTAGGATTATTGTGATTACATTTCACTTCCATTATTTATCCCATGTTATAAAATTATGATCTCTTTTGCAGGTTAAGATTTCCAAAAGATATGTTCTTATAAATATGACGTGATTGAAATTTCTTCTGTTTACCCTTACTGAGCATTTGAGCTCACCCTTTTATGTTTTATTTTTCCCAGGATATAAATAAAAGTTTTAGGTAATAAAAAAAGAAGATCTTTATGGGAGATGTTGAAGATCTTTCACCACGATTAGAAGATTATATTCTGAGTTTCCAAAGACACTAAACTATTATGGTCCTTGTGTGTGTGTTTTTGTAATGTACTAAGTATTCCACAAAAGTAATGTAATTTCCATGTACGATAAGCTTCGGGTCTCTACATATAAGGCATAAAATATAATTAATATTAGAGGGAGGAGATTCTCTTTTATAATAGATGAGAGGGGCACTTTAGGAAGCTCTCAAAATAATAATTTTTTTTAAACTCTAATCTGACTATAAATTGACAAAATCATATTATATTAAAATAAAATATGATTTTGGATTGAATAACCATCATCCAATAATTTTGAGTCATGTTTTGAATATTTTTGTATCTTTATCTTCTTGGATTAAACCTTATTTTACGCTTTATAATCTTATTGGGATATCATGTTATTTACACATTGATTGTTAATATAAATACCATATAATGTAAAAAGACTTGAAAAATATATTAATGACATATTACAAATTATATTAGCAATTTGGCCTAATTTTATATTTTTAGGAATTTAATATCATTTAACAAACTATTTTATGTTTTAGGTTAGGAATTATGTCATTTTTGGACACAATTCATACATGGCTTCTTATAAAATTTACAACAACCTGTTTTCTTCAAAATGAAGGGATAAACCTATCTATAATATGTAAATGTAATTGAAAAAACATTTTTATGGAATAAAGATGTGAAAATTATATTTATTTTAATATTTATAAATTCATTTATTTGATTCATTCATTATTGAGGTAATCACTACATCATAATTGTGTCCTATATAAATATATCTGTCAAATGTCTAAAAAAATAATTAAAATACCGTGATTTTTTAAATATGTTTATAATACTAATAAATATTTACAGTAATAGTTCTCTGTTATATAACCCTATATTAAAATCTATTTTGTAAAATATATGTATTTAGATTTTAATTATCATTAGTTTAAATTGATTCTTATAAAATGTCATTTTTGCATCAAAGAGAATATATGGGGTCCGAAATTCGACCCAAGGATGAACATGGTCAGAAACTTCTCATAAAATAGGATTAGGACACAATTTTGGGTTGGTTTATATTATTAAATTATTATTTTTAACCTTATTTACGTGATTTACACTTTAACCATGCTAAATAAAATAATTATTGAAGTTACATTTCATAATATATGAAAATAAAATGTACCTATACACACAATTTGAACCTTATGATTCCAAATATGGTATCCATTTTTCCAAATTCAAAACAATAAAGTTCTTGTAATTAATTTAAAATTATTCATATTTTTTAAATGACAAAAGGGGTTTTAAAAGATAAAAACTTGCAAAAGATTGAAATGTACATACATATGAATTCAATTTATATTAATGATAATGGAATAAATTATATTAAATGGAAAAATATATTATGTTTATACTTTAGAACAATTCAATATTATAATTTAACCCTATAATTATTTCGATGGAAAAAGTTTTTTTTAATTAAAATTTATCTTATTTTTACTATTCATCAAAACATGAATGTTATCAGAAAAAATATAAAATATTTATCCTAAGTACATTTTTACATCCTGATTCAAAATAAAATATTTATGTTGTAATATATAAATTATTAATGTGTCAAAATCTTAATTTAATATGGGGTTTCCATTAAATGGTTTAAAACTAACCATTTTTAAAAATAGGTTCTTATACATAAAATATGGTTTTATTCATTCCATGTGACTAAAATATCCATTGGATGAATATAAAAAATATTTCATTAATTATATAACACATGTATCTTATTTATTGCATTACCAAATCAAATTCACTCAAAAATTCAAATATTTAATTGATTTATATTTTTAAAAAAAAATTAATAGCCAATAAATTAATATTTCATTTTAATATGTTAGTTATAATTATTCATGCTTACCAAATGGGAAGGATATAATGGTTATTTTATATTAAGGGAATCTCATAGTTTGTTTAAAGTCACGATTACGTTTAAATCAAGATAGTGATGAATAAACATTGTTTAAGGAAAATGTTTCACAAAAACATAAGGGTGTAACATTGAACCCCCCAAAAACTAAATTTCGTTCTCAAATTTAGTCAATTATAAATAAAGAGTCGAGGATACATCTCCCTCATATTATCCTCAAGTTCCATTATAGCTTCATCAAATTTGTGGTTCCTCTATAAAACATTAACCTAGGGAGTGGTCTTATTTCGTAAAACAATTTCGTTATGATCTAGAATCTATATCAGTTGTTGTTCATAAGAATGTTCATTCTCTTGCGGTACCACTTATGAGCTTAGTACATGTGAAGGATCAGGATTGTACATTCTTAAGTGAGATATATGGAACACATGAAGAACTTGACAGAGATTTAGTGGAAGTGCCAAATAGTATTCTACCTTCCCAACATGATCTAATATTTCAAAATGATAGATATACCTAAGGCCTAATTGTCCATTCTTTCCAAATCACATTACTCTCTTTTGATGCATTATTCATAAGATAACCTTATCACCTACTTCAAACACTATGTCATTTCAGTAGTTATCAGAATAGATTTTTTGTCGACTCTTAGTTGATCTTATGTGTTGTTCAATATATCAGACCTTTTATACTTTTTCATGAACCATATCTAGTTTTAATTTCTTTCTTTCACCAACTTCATCCTTTCTTGTAGGATTTATTTACATCTTACTATTGAGTGATTCATACAGAACTATCTAAATAATGAATTGAAAGCTATTATTATAGGAAAACTCCACCAGTGGTAGGTGTTGATCCCAACAACATTTGAAATCCATAGAGAAATCTCTCAACATTTATTCTAGAGTTTGAATTGTCCTCTTAGACTTACCGTCATTCTAAGGATGTTAAACAATGATACAACATAACTCATAAAACAGAGCATGATGAATACTTCACCAAAACATTAAGCTAAACCTTATATCCCAATTAGATATAATGGAAAGTGGTCATACATGAAATATTAAAATGTCATTTACATATATCTGACAAAGATGATAAAGACTAAAATACACTCTAATAGTAATGAAGTGTGCTGACATCATAAGGTGATCAGCTATAACCCGTATAGAATTATTCCTTTTTGATGTTTTGAGATTTCCTACAATAAATTTAGGATTTATGTTCTCCCATTTAAATTTTGGTATGGGTAATGGTTGTAACATTCCCTTAGACATCTCCCTATCAACCTTATCTTTCTAACAAACCAAGAATAGAGAGAAATATTCAGCAACATCTCTTTTCATGACATCCCACCAAAAGAACTCTTTGATGTCCATGTATATCTTTTTTATTCCAAGTGGAATAGAGAATGAATAACTATGAGCCTCATCCAACATCTCTTTCTTTAATTTTGTTATGGGAGGAATACAAACATGTTTTTTGAACATTATTATTTTATCACAATCAAGGTTGTATTCAGGAACATTTCTCACATTCTTTTCAAAATCAACATCTTTCTTATATTCGCCTTTAATCATCGCTTGTATTGATGTTTGACCATTCATTTGAGAAATATAATATTTCTCCCCTTCCATTAAAAATCCATGATTCATCCTTTTCAAATCCATAAATATTTCATATTTCTTGATCCAAATCATAGATAAGGTAGCACGATCTTTTAGACTCAAAGATTATCCCACCATGTTCACATTCACATTGTGCTAATTTATTGATAATTCATAATCTATAATATTCTCCAACCTTCTTCTATGTAGCATATTAAGATCCTTTTGTGTGAAAATATTCTTTACACTGTTATGATCATTTTAAATATCACACCATTTACCATAGAGTTAATGCCTCTATATTTTTAATGAAAAGATTACTGTATCTAACTCTATATCATGAGTAATTTAATTTTCCTCATATATTTTCAACTATGGTGAGGCTTAAGCTATTGCCATATCTTTTTTCACGAGAACAATCCACACCCCATTATTGTATGCATCACTGTAGATCACAATCCTTTGTCCCCTATAAGGCAGTGTGAGAACTGGTGCATTGGATAAATTGTTTTTAGATCATTGAAATTATATTCCCTTTCCTCCATCCAGACAAATATAACTCATTTTCGAGTCAATATGGTGAGTGTATTAGATAATTGTTATGAATCATTAAAAAAATGTCGATAATATCTATCCAAAACAAGAAAACATCAGATCTCAATTACTATAGTTGGTCTCAAATGTCTTTCAATAACCTCTGTTCTTGCGGTATCCATATATATCCCCTCTCTTGATATCATGTGTCCAAAAACTGAAACTTTTTGAATCCAAAATTTTCACTTTGTATATTGGGAATAAAGCTTATCCTTTATAAGGGTCTTTAGTACAATTCTCATGTGATTTTCATGTTCTTATTTTACCATTGAATGTACAATAATATAATCTACAAATAATACCAAAAATAGATCAATATATCCTCTAAAGAATCTATTTATTAGATCCATGAAGATATCAGGGGAGTTAATTAAACTAAAAGGAATTACTATTAATTTGTAGTGTCAAATTCCAGTACAGAATGAAATCATTAATATATCCACTTTTTTAACCCTTAAGTGATGATATCATGAATAAATATCAACTTAGTAATGTATTGATCTCTGAATAGTAGATAAAATATGTCAATAATGCATGGGATATGATATTTTTTCATGATAGTAATAATGTTATGTTCTCAACAATTAATGCAGAGCCTCATTGGTCCATATTTCTTCATAATAACGAAAACAGGTTCTCCACCATGGGATGCAATAGGGTGTATTAATCCCTTAAAAATATTCTCTTGCAGATCATTCTTCAATTCATGAATCTCAATTCGGGCCATAATATCTGGTGTGTTTGAAATAGGCATAGCACTCAGTATGAGTTCAATTGAAAACACAACATCCCAATTTTGTGGAAGGCCTAGGAAATTCCTCCAGAATGTCATTGTTGAAATCTCATAAAATGGGTGTATTATTAATCATGACTTTCTGTCCAAACATTTGTGACAAATAACCTTCATTTATAGGAATCATGATCCATAAGATAGATGAAATTTGTACTGAAAAGTTATTTTCATCCTTTCTTAGATAGATGAAAATAAATTGATCTAGAATATGAACAATCTTCTCTTAATTGAGAATTGATATGAGCTCTAAATAATGAAATCCAATCCACGCCAAGAATACCATAAAATTACACTATAGGATGGTTCACATGATTTTTAGGAAGAACGTTATCACAAACATAAATTTGAGAAGAATTGGAAACATTTGATGTGACTGTTGTGCCATTGAGAGTTTTATCACCTAACTCATCATATAATTATTGATGTAATATAGTGATACACATAGAAAATACATTAGATATAAAATAGTGTGGGTTTTATAACAAAAAAAACCATTTTCATCTTTAGAATGGATTGTATGTGTACCATTCACCACTTCATTACCATACATAATGGCACCGATTGTAATTTCATGTTACTTTCCCTTTTCATTAGACAGAAATGTTTTTTGACGTCGATCATCATCAATAACCCTTGTATTTGGTTATTGATTTTAATAATTCTTCATTTCCTTTCACTTGTCAAATTGAAGTTTAAGAGGTTCATTTTGTGTAGCCTTTTATTTGTTCTCATCATTATACATCTTTATCCCACCACTCCAGCATTCAATTCACCAATGACCTTCTTTAACACACATAAAACATTTATTTGTCCCTTTAATAAAATTCTCTCCATGTTTGATTTCACACATTAAGAATACGGGAAATCTCATCTTCTTTTTAGTGTGGTATTTATATTTTCCATTGAATTCCATTTTCCTCTTCTAATCAAACCCATATGACAGTTGGGTTACTCAAATGTCCATATCAACCCAGAGTTCGCATTGAAGTATTTTTTCACAGCTATTAATGTCCCTTATGGATAATTCCCTTTGGAGACATGGTTTTAATCCACTACTGAATCATTCAATCTTACTCTAGGGTTGGGTAATAATTCCATAAGAGTACTGTGAATTTCTTGAAAAATTTTCATCATAGGTACCAACAGATTCATCATCCTATTGCTTAATTTCAAGGAACTCCTTCTCCATATTTATTCAAGGAATACAAGGGATGTTCTTATTGTAAAATATTTTCATGAACTCATCCCATTCCATGGACTCAATTTTATCTATTTTCCATTAATTATAGATAATATTATACCATTGATTATATTCACAATCCAAAAAATATACTTCTATGTTGTATTTATCATGTTCAGAACATTGTGAAACTGAAAATATATTTTCAGTGGTATTGATCCATTATTCAGCCACTAGTGGATGAGAAGACCCGCTGAATAAAGGGGGATGCTGCATCATGATGGACTCAACAGAATGTTGCTCCATACATTGTTTCATTGGATGTATGTTCGGATTAATATCTTGAAAATGTTGTGTGGGCATGGCTACAATATTATTCATTAAATCTCTTATAACATATTGTTTCTTAGGAGGACAATCATTTCATTTCCCATTGCATTCACCATTAACACAATTCCTTCAGGTTTCATCTATTGACTAAAACCAACAAGCATAGTGTGAGAAACACTAATAATAATAGGAAGACCACATAATCAAGAATAAAATTTAAATTTATGACACTATAGGTTTTATCATCGGTTATTCATGGTCATTTCTAAAACACTGTGATTTTATCCTATACATAGACATATCCTAACTCCTTCTCATCCTAGTTTTCAATGGTTAACTATCCATTTCTTCTGATAAAAACTATAATGAACTATTAATTATATACATTGATATCAGTTATGAATTGAATTATATTTATTACACCATATAAAAAACCAATATTGGACCGTATAGGTATAGTGTCATTAGAAACTGTGTAACATAAATAACCGGTTTATAAACAAATCTACATAGTCTCTCATACATTTCATCATAACTAGAATCCATTTGGGAATATAATATTGAATACCCTTCTTCATGTCGTTGGGAAAATAAACATATAAAAGTGTAATATCAAATGCTCAGCAAGGAAACAAATGAAATAACAGTCATAGCATGCTGATGAGAACAGAACAATTGAAAATATTATCTTGTATATAAATGATCATACTATAATTTCATCGGATAAATCATGAAAGTGAAATGTAATCCCAACAGTCCTAACATAAGACATGATATTTTGTTTCATACACACATATGTATAGAAAATATTTATATATTAGAAATGGATCATTTCCAAAAACATCATATTTGACAAAGTCCATTAAATAACCGATTTCTCTCCTTGTTCTAGCCATGATTCACTGAACTATATTAACTTTATGTTCTATCCATTTCTATCTCCTGAGATAGAAATAATTACCCATTGAATTTTTGGGTGGTATAGGTCCCACCCATCTCATAATGGAACCATGAATACTTGTGTCACAATACATATAAACATTAACTATAGCATAACCCATGAAATAAAATGGGATTCTTAAACTTAAATCCATCATTACATAGTCCATAAATGGATTTATAACAACAGTTTCATCATTTAGAAAATAAAATAAAAGTAATAATATGGATAGAAACATAATCCTATGTAATCCTAAAAGGAAAATAATTTTGTTAAAATTTCTTAGCTCCATTAGTGAGGAAAATATTCTTTCTTTTTAAAAACTGTTATCCTTCTTCAAAATATCAAACAATATTAGATGAAATAATTTTATTTTAAAATAACCATGTAATATTTTAGGGGAAGATACAAGTAAATAATTCTTTCTGAAAGAGTAGAAGTCTATTCATGTCGTACAAGATTAAAAAATCATTCTTCTCATACTTTTGTCAAAATTTTACAAACAAAGTGCCTTGTATGGTAAATGTAAAAAAGTTTTCATCCACACCATTTTATAAAATTCAAAATGGGAAAGAATGACTTTAAAAATACATATAATAATAGTAAACAATTTATGAGACTATTATTATAAAACATGGAAATGAATGATAAATATACACCCAGTAAATACTCACATATACACAATCTCGTATAAAAATGAGATTGAAAATTTATCTCATTCAATTGGTCCAATATCCTTAATATGTATTGTAACCTCCTGTATGATGATTTAAAGAATGTCACTTATTTATTATAGAATCATAATCATTTTTATGATAATATTTATGATCATACTTTTATCCATTTTTTAGTAACCTTTCATTGTTACTCATTAATTGGGTATTAACTTCTTTATGTTCTTAAGTATGTTTTGTCAGAAAAGTTCTAATTCATGTTTTTAGGATATAAGTATATAATTTAAAGAATAATATTATTGTAATTTATATCATAATTATTTTTTCAATTCATTTATATAATCAATGTTTAATGAATATTTTGTAGAACGAATCATATCGAACCGTGAAGATGTTATCCGTACGTACACCCAAGAAACGATATCATTACCATAATTTATGAATGGTATTGAAGTGGATGGTGTATAGTATCTCAAAATTAGTATAATTTTATTATAATAATATATAGTCATAATTTCCACCATTATACACATCCTTGTATGGTGGTGGTGAAAATCATATTACACTACAGTGTGGACATTGTAAGTCATATGTATGCATGCTTAGTGATTTCATTTTTCATAAGATGGATAGAATGTGAAAAAGGTTTTTTTTCATATTTACGATAAAATATCAGTATATTATTGATATTTATGTTATTCCATTATAATATAAAAAATAAGAGGAAGTAGAAAATGAAATAAATTTGAAAGAATCTATTGAAGAGATTTCCTTTTTCTCAACATTCCCCCTTTATGTTTCCTCTCAAGGCACTAGAGATGGTCTTATGAGAAGACCATAACCTATAGAATTTAAATAGGAATGTTCATAAGATTAATGGGATGGGTTTCAGGGATATTGATGTCTCATATTTGAGTGAAGAGGAGAGGGTGGAGGTTCCCTTTTATAAGATATGAGAGGGGCGCTTTAGAAAACTCTCAAAATATTAATTTTTTATAAATTAAAATTCAAATAAAATTTGACCAAAAATAATTTAATTTAATGATAAGATGATTTTGGTTTGAATTCTTATCATCCAATATTGTTTATTCAAATTTTGACTATTTTTTTATCCTTATCATATTGGATTAACCATTATTTTAGCCATTATAATCTTATCGTGGTAATATGTTATATATACATTGTGGATTAATGTAACTACCATATCAGGTCAAAATTCCGACAAAAATACTTTGATGACATATTTGGACTGATATTAACAATTTTTCCAAACCCTATATTTTGGGATTTTAATATCATTTAATAAACTATTTTATGTTTTATGTCATGAATAATGAGTAATTTTACACTATTCATACATGACTTTTAAATAATTCATAACAACCGGATTCCTTTGAATAAAATGCATTATACTATCCCTAATATGTCATTTTCATCCAAAATTTTTTTTATGGAATTAAGATTATAAAAATATATTTACATTAGTATTTATAAATTTATAAATTTATAAATTTTATTCTTTCATTAATGAGGTATTCCCTACATCATAATTTTGTTTTAAATAACAATATATACCTAATGTCTAAAAACTATTAATAAAATACCATGATGTAAGAAATAGTTTTATCTTTATAATGATTATTTATATACCTAATGATCAGAAATATTACTCTATATTAAATTCAACTTAGTAAAAGATATGTGTTTAGGTTATAATTATCATTACATTAAATTAATTCTTATAAAATGTCATTTTTAAATCCACGCGAATCCATGGGGTCTCCAAATCGACCCAAAGATTCCCATGGTCTAAAATATCTCATGAAATAGGATTACGACTCAATTTATGGTAGATTTATATTGTTAAATTATTATTTTTTACATGTATTACCAGATAAAAACATTAAACATGGCAAATAAAATAATTTTCAATGTCATTAATCACAGTGTCCAAAAATAAAAGGTATGTATTCACTCTATTTGAGCTATATGAATTCAAATATGGAATAAATTTATCCAAATTAAAAACATGGAAGTTTTAGTAATTATTTTAAATTAATCTCATTGTAAAAAGGAGAAAATGAGTTTTTAAAGTAAAAATATTACAAAAACATTGAAATGTTTTTACCTATTAATTCGATATCAAATTAACTCTAATGGAATAAATTATATTAAATGTCAAAAATATATGCTATTTATACTTTGAAACAATATATATTATTTTTTAACCATGTAAATCATATCTATGAAAAATGATGTCTTTAAATAAATTTTAGTGTATTTATACTATACATCGTAATGTGAAGGTTATTAGAAAAATATAAAAAATTTATCCAAACAATATTTTTTATATCAATCATCAAAATAACATGTTATTTATTTTATATAGAAATTATTAATGTGTAAAAATATTATTTAAGATGGGTTCCCCATTCAATGGTGTAAAATTAACCTTTTTCAAAAAAAAATGTTCTTATACATAAAATTTGGTTTCATTCATACCCTAGGACTATGATATCATTTGGATTAATATAAAAAATATTTTCTTATATATATAACACATATATATCATTAATTTTATTACCAAAAGTAATTCACTCAAAAATATATTTATCCAATTGATTTATATTTTTCATAAATAATTTCTATCCATTTAATTCATAATGCATTTCTATAAGTAAGATATAATTATTCCCGAAAACCTAACGGCAAGTCTATAATAGTAATTTTATATTATGGTCATATGATGGTTCATTTAAACTAATAATTACATGAAAATAGAGCTACTTATGAATAAAAATTATTTAAAGAAAATATTTCATAAAATATCCAAGTGTAACAGGAGGCATTTATCTTACGGATGGAATTGGACAACCATTGTTTGGAGATGTGTTTCCATGTATTGGATAGGGAATTATAGCATGATTAAATGTGAGAATATGTTAAAGGAGAATACATGACTATTTTTTTAATCCTAATGTGAAATATTATTAGATATTATCATGCCCAGTATCGTGAAAACTTATTGAGTATGTTGAGAGAGTGTCAGCTATATAAATATTAACCTAAGAATATTTTGTTTTTGGATAAAATAATAATTTTATGTGTGATCATGGATTATATTAAAATTTTGGTAGATAGTGTGTATAATACCATTTTTCATTTTAGGGTGTTGACCAAAATTTATTTTAGAAGATCAACTATCATTATGGAAAGTATTTTTGAGAAGTGGAAATGAGTTGAGGGTATTATTTGAGTGAATATTAGAAAGAGAACTTTTGAATTATTACATATTTAAATATTTGGGAGTGATAAGGAATTTTCTATGTTGATTAGATTATATTTTCATTAGAGGGACGAAATGTATTCTCATAAGGTTGAGAGTGGAGAGTTATACAGTAGTGTGAAACCATAATCGAAGAAGGGTTGTGGTATCTTGAAACTAGTATTAGATGATCATTTTTGTTATCATATTAAATTAAATAATTGGATCCTTTTCTACTAAATTACATGTTGAATTCTATGTATAAGTTCACATTGTGGAATGATAATAGAATAGATGGGATATGGTATGGTTTTCCATGTATATTTTACATGGAGTTAGTTACAGACATTTGTGATCATTTGTATTAATGATATTCTATATACCATAGGATAATGACATGAGATCGGTTTTTGGTGATGCACTAACTATTTAAGCTAGTCATTTTCTTGAATAATCAGTAGATGGTGATTTTACATGTCCTATTCTATATAGTTTAATCTGGTGAGTATGAAACTACATCAAGCATGTCTTTTTGTTGGGACTGCTATAATGTAATTGTTTTCTAGGGATTTTCAAGGAAACTATTGTGTTACTATGTTGAGCTTGATCGAATGGAATTTGGAACTTTTATTAGATCAAGGACTATAAAAAATTTCATGGTTGATGATAGGTTTCATCATGTTGAGGAATTCCCCAAAAGCATAATTAAGTAAATAATGACATGTTTCCATAGTCAGTTCCAATTGAGAATGTACCATGGATCATGATTCACTATGAATTAAAGAACTAATAAAGTGTTACACCATAGGACGTTTGATGAATAAAATTATGACGTTATCACATCACGAGATATAAGGGATATATTAAGGGTTTTATCAATTACTCAAAATTGGTTATGTTTTTTGGATAGTGTTTTTACATATGAAGTACCTTATGATCAACATAGTTCTTAGAGATACAATGGTCATTGAGAAATATAATGTTTCATTTAAGAAATAAACTAAGACCCACATAGGTTGGGTTTTTCATTCATACACCCACTAAGAATTCTTGGGGATGTGATGCTTTATTGTGTGGATGTTGTATGGTCCCATGTTTTTCATAGTTTTAAATTTCTCATGGATTTAGTATTTTAAATTATAGGATGATTCAAATCTTGATCAGAGATTTTTACTGGGAATTAAATGGTCGGAATTCCTATAATTAATTTTATTTAGATGTGGAATGATTATTTATTTTCAACTCAAATATTTTGAGATTATATTTGCGGATCAAGTCCAGAAACCCCTGTTTTCTAAATGTGCATCTCATGGAGAATGGTTGGTGAATGGTTAGTGATAACCATGTGTCCAAACAATGTGACCCATTTTATATAGAAAAATAGTTTTGGAATCCAGATTGTGGGATAGTGGAAAGCATATAGGCCTATAAAATTTTCTATAGGCATGACACATTGTTTGAGTGTTGTATGGATAACCCTTCACTAAATGTATGCGAGGTGGAGTGTTCCTCATATAGTAAAGGCACATGGTCAGTCCATTGTATATTAAATCATGAACTACAACTTCCCAAGTTGGAGGGTTCAAGACATTTCCAATCAGATGTTTGGAATATGGTTTAGTAGATCATGTGGTGAAACCATACATACCATGAAAATTGACAAATATCCATTTTACCCTTTGGGAGTTAACGTGGAATCTCCCTATTTCATTCCCCTTTATCCCTAAAATTACAGAAACTGCTCCCATATCCTTCCTCTCTTAAAATCCCATCATTTTATTTTTTTTATGTCATTTTAGTGTATTTTAATTTATTTTTTCTCCTATGGTATGCTTTCAAGGTTTCCAACTCATTTTTCTTGATTTTAATTTCTCTAGTTGGGTATTTTATACATGATTAAACTAATGCATGGATGAATTAGATATCATTTATAGGTCTTATTCTATACCTAAGAAGAGGATGACCAAATTGGTTTCATGCCCTTGGTTGTGTTCTATTTCAATTAGGTATGACAATCCTATAATTTTTCTGATTTTCTAAACATAAATTAGATTAATTTAATAAATTTATTAATGATTTATTTTAAGTATAAATCTTCAATAGAGGTTAGTATTACCTTATGATTTGTCACAGAGTGATGGGTTTCCATTATAGTGTGGTGGTTTTAGCTGGTATGAATTTTTAAGTTATTCAAATTTCAAAAAAAATGGTTCATTAAATTAATTTCTTTATTCTAATTAATTAATTATAATATTATTGCAATTAACTTTATTGGTAGGTGTTCATTGAGGCATGACCAAATATGACATAATTGAGAATTTATAGGCATAATAATCTATTTTTATCTTTTCAAAAATAAATTTAATGCTTCCTCATTCTAGATGGTCTAATGTAACTACACTATAGTATTTATATATGATTACGTAGTATGTGTATGATTTGTATTTTCCCAAAGGGAATCACCCAATGTTTTGATTTACCAAAATGAAATATTGATTATAATTATTTAATTTGGTAGTTAAATGGACGAAAACTGTGAGTCACTAACAAACCCAATGTGTTAGCTTCATACTTAATCCTAAGACAACGTAAGGGGCTTATGGTCTATTATGGAATGCCTCTTCATACAATTTGACCAAGATGGCCCCATAAAGGATCCCTCGGTTTACTTACTCCTTGTGAGGATCCCAAGAGGGATGAATTCACTTACTTTTTTTTAAGTTTTGATTCCTTATTCAATGGACCAATGCACTAAAATATATTATGATAAAAATCTTTCAATAGTCTAAAGGAGGGGAATTTATTACAATAATTTTAATGAATGAGAGAATTCAGATAGAATATTACCCCCTCTATATTTTATTGTTATCAATACCATTATTATCAAGACAATTGCACACCTTGTTACGCTATCTATAAACATGCATGATAATATTATTAAGCTCTGATTAGTGCGGGGGGAAGCAAATCAATTTAGTAGTGGGAGTCCATGAAAGGTGAATCATCAAATGTCTTAAAGCATGTACAATATTAGTGGAATCACATTCAATCTAGATGTTGTTCCATCCTTTTTTTGAATCCAATGAACTAAATTTATTTCACTATATACCACTTATTCCAATGAGTATGCCTAATCGCACGAACCAAAACAGGATCCATGTTTGTCACCATTTGGGTTTTTTCAGATAATACCATAGACTTTAGGTCCTCAGTTACATTTTGAGCCACCGTCATTATTAATTTGGATACATCAAGGAATTGGAGGTTTCTAAAATATTTATAGAAAACCACTTGGAAGGATTTATTTTCCATTGATCCCAATCCATCATATTATAGTGAAATCCTTAACAAAGTTGTGATAGGTACTTGTTTGAATGATTCCAGCTTCTTTGATAGCAGTATATATCTTATTTTGAGATGCACAGAAACTTAAAGTAATATTTTTGTGAATAATAGAATTTCTTTCATACCATATAAGTTGTATCGGTTATACTGCTATGATAATGAAAATATAAGTAATTTTAGGAGAGGTATCCATATTAGGGCATCTCTGAATCTGTAGTCTAATAGAGCCCAAACCTATCCATCTTTGACCAGAAATATAAAATATATACTTCCATAAAGCAGTTGTTGTGACACAAGATAGATAATAGTTATCAATATGATCTCTTTGCCGGTTGTACATACAATATTTAGATTTATGAAAAATACCACATTCCTAACGATTAAAATCTGTGGTAATTCTATTATAAGTAATTATCCGCACTAGGGTTAATCATGAGGGTCTAACCCATCTTTTATTAAAGTTATTTTTTGAGGTGAAATCATTCTTTTCAGTATTTAAATTATAATTATAATTGATTATATAGGTTAGAAAACCATTATAAGAATGATCGCAAAGTCAAAATTCATTGGTGATGAAAAAATTGTAATTTTTAACAACTATAGAAATTTAATTAGGTAAATTAGCATCAGGGGAGTTCCAAAAATAGGTAATGGAAATATTTTTATTAGTGGATAATATCATAAGATATACCTTGTTATATAGTGGGATGTAATTCCAGTTATTCAACCAATAATTCTACAATGATTCTCTATTTAATATACATCTATAGCAAGATAGGAATTTTGAAAATGTGTGTTTGATGGAAGGCCATATTGAGGATTCATATATAATTGTGCGTCTTTTCTAAGGATATTGTTTAATCTACCAAAAAAGTAATCATAAGTCTCAATGATTTTGATCACAATATTCCAAGTAATTTTGTCTTGATGGGCCTCATTAAAAAGATTTAGATTCTTAATACAACGACTTCCATTTTCAATGGGTGTGAAACAATTTATCTAGTGTACATTTAAAAATTTTCAATCAAGAGTGATTCCAAACCAAACAATTTTTTTATTCATTTATTTATCTTGTTGTGAATTTCATAAATACATTTATAAATTATCATACAGTACACAATTTTTGAAACAACGGTTTATTTGACTCAGTAAACCCACCCTACCATTAATAATTTTTTAATTTTCCAAGAAGATAGTTGGATATTGATTTGATAAAAAATTACTGAAAAATATGTGCTTTGTTCACCAAAATATGGGTACCCCATGAAAAAAATGTGTAATGATCCCGCCTTAATTCGTAGTTCATTCATAATATTATCCTTTCTGTTCATAGCGAAATGTTTTCCTCAAAAGATATATGATTTGCTTCAGTTAATGGAAGGACCAAATACATCATCATAGTGCAAGAGGACATTATTATGATTTTTAATATTTTATTATATCCTTGTATGAAAAGAAATATATAATCCAATATAAGTGATGTAAGGGAATCATCAAAGATCTAGAGGAAAATATGGGCTTAATTTCACCCTTATTAATCAAATCAGTGACAAGTCTGCTTAATTAATCTGCATAAATAACAAAAAGGATAGAAGAAATGGGTATACTTCTCTAACACCCTTATTTCATGTAAAATAACCCATTAGATATCCTTTAATCAGAACATATATGGGACCAGTTTAAAATGAAATTTTTACATTTATTACCATGTTTTCATTAAAACCAAAGCTATAAAGGATTTTAAAAATGGAATTCTAGTCAATGTTATCAAAAAAATTACTAATTGAGTGGATCCCTTACTATATTCTTCCAATTATCATCTCACAATGAATATTCCATGTATTATTCCACTATTCATTAATGAACTACGCAACCCAGTGGGTGCCCTGATGATTGAAAGAGCATGAGCTAGTACATTGTGGATTTTGGTAGATATGGTAGTTGGTATCTCCTAAAAATCGTACCAAACATGAAAGAATAAGATGTTGTGATAGCAGTGGAAGATTCAAGTGTATAAACTCCATCGATATTTAATTTATGCTTCACTCATTTTCCATTTATTTAGCTATGATTTCTAAATGTTCTTCCTAGATTTGGGAAAATGATCATGGTGTAATACAGTACATGAAATAGATTCTTAATGATTATTCATATTCTCCAAATAAAAATACTTATTAATCGATATGTGTGTCACTATATGGATATGGTTACTATGTTTTCTATGGATGCACTCTATGGACCCAAATAGGACTCCTTGGTCAATGAACCCTAGTCATTTCCATATTAGATCTGTATTGTACCCTATTGTATATGGATTTTCACTATAGACTATAAGATGATTCCTTGGTCAATTTCCCAAGGACATGGACCATATAGGTTTATATTAATCATTTTTTTCTTTCATTCACACCATGTAATTTAAGAGGATTCTTTATTCAATGACCATGGTACCTTAACTTTGTAAGTCTATTTTGTAGTAAGTATGTGATGTATGTGGTTTATCGATTCAAAGAGGATGGTTTGGTTAATTGACATGGGTCATGAACCACTTTTTCCTGATATATGATACATCCAATATAAGTCATAATTGATGTATTTTTATCATTACATGATTTCCTATCCATAAATGACATCCATCATTATAGTGGTTGGAGGCGACTATGGGTGAACCTAATGTTTGGACATTTATCCCCATATGTGATGTGGATTTCTCAGAAAAATATCATTTTCTATCCAAATAATGTATTTTCAATTGAGATTAAAAAACCTAAGTATAATATTAATTAAAAATAGCTTATGTAGTATGTCATCCACCTCCATGCCTTATTCACATGATTCTCATATAATTTGTATTACATAACTAAGGAATGGCTTTAATTGGATTAATTTTACTTGTCACCTTACTCATATATAAAAACATATATATGTGTATATATGTATGGATATATATATAAATATATATATATATATATCTGTGTGTGATTATGAAACTGTATTCATGTTTATAATTATCTAGGATTATAAAATCCTTGAACATTCCATGTACAACTTTTTTCACTTAGTTTGTTCCACTAGTCTTTATTATTATAGTGACTGTAATCGAAATGGTTATTTCACATTGGAAAACACTAAAAATTATTGTATATGTATTCGAATACTTTTTTGGTTCCTAACTATGTACTATAGTTATAGCCACCTTGGGCCCTAATTTCAACGTGTTACCTATACAGGCATTCACATGGTTGTAGTAATAGGGTTGACTGAGGCTTGGGGAAAATAAACAAGGATGGGAAATAGTCATATATGTGGATATTAGGTATGTGGTCTGGTTTGGTGTTATTAGGGGATTCCTATAAATTTATTTCATTTTCCTTTATATACATTGATACAAGTGATTGACCTAGTGGGTAGTCAATCTTTTATGTATGACATGGTCATTCGGGACTTTAATACATATCATTTATTATTATAATATGTTCTTATTTTAGTTCATTTATTTTACCCACCTTCTATATATCTACTAATGTGGATAATGTATTATTATTTTCATTTTTCACTACTCTAATATGTACAAAAATTCTACCAATAAATACAGCCTAGTCCCTTTCTTCAAGTCAATAGCCTCACAAATACATGGGGCACGCATGAGGCCTTGTTTCAAACTATATCATGGCACTAGATTAGTGGAATATGGGTTTGGAAATTACATTATCATTAAATTAGCATGACCCTTAACCTATTATCTTGCCATTCTGAATGATGATTCATCACAATCTCTTTTTACATGCACCACAAAAGATCATAATCAATTTTCCACTACTATTTAATGTAAGATCATGTTCACTAACTAACATTCACATTTATTATTTTACATTTTCATCACATTATTTTTTTGAAAAGGGAAATGTCTCCCTTGTAAGATAAATTGTATAGTTTAGTATATATATGGGATTAATTCTCTAAAAATACTGAATATTATCTATCCAAACTAGGAACATTAATGATCTAAATCATAGTGCATGGTCTGCGACAACATTCAATAACATCCATATTTTATCGATCTAATGATTTACCCTCACATAAGATTATATGAAACAAAATGAATCATTTAATATTAAAAATGCTCAATTTTGAATTTGTTTACATCTCTGTAATGTAATTTTATTTATTTTAGACATCAAGTGATCATCATATTCTTCATTACAATGGGAATATTAAAGGATGTAATTTAATAATGTACCACAAATATATCATGCTAATCCGTGAGGACATTATTCATTAAATATATTATGATTGAGCATGCTTTGAATTACCAATTTTCATAGTTTTAAATTCAGAGTTTCCATACCACATAAATAAGGATATCTTCGGTATGTACTCACTTTTGAGCCTAAACTTACAGTATCTAGATGAAAGATCAATCGTGTAATAATTTTGTGTTCCTTATAATTTATGAAAACAAAAATTAATATAGTGAAGAGTGTACTTATTATTTATTTTTATCTTTTTATGATTCTAATAATCAATTAATATTCATAGAGATCTATATTTATTCATATAATGAAGATCATGTTCACCACAAGTTGAAACAAAATTAATCCCTTGTAAATACTCACTTGGAGTTGCTTCATCAATTCTTGAAACATAACCCTAAACACTCTATAACGATTTTATTAAATATGTATAGAAAAATGTATGATTTATATTTATATGATTTCATTATATTTTAGTAATACAAGGAAACTATTCCAAAAAACAACCACATACTCCTATACAATAGGCATATCATTTATGTTATTTTTCAACCGAACAATCCAAGTCAAATACCTCGTATAAATATGAATCATGGTACATAAAATATATATAAAAACCATTGGAAATTCATAATTTTATCCCACTACTACATGATTATATTTTGGTTCATAATTTAAAATATAATTTAAATTCCTTGGAAATTGATGTTGGATATCAACAAAAAATCCATTCCATCCATGAAATAACATCAAATTCAAGTTTAGTAATATTTTTAGATGGTGCGTTATAATAGTTTCAATATGATATAGTCCCCTCCTTGGTGTTGTATTTAGATTTTTAAGATATTATTAACTAATAAAATCCCCCAGTTCTCCATATTTATGACTTTAAGAAATTGTTTCCATTGGATGAACATTATTTCCTTTTAACTCACTCTCAATGTTTTCCATGACGATACATTGATACAAGCCCATATTTTCCACATAGAATAAAATTTTAATTTATATTGATACATTATATGTTGTTTCTCTTTCCACATTATCAAAAAGATTGAAATGTTTCATTACTCTCTCAATGGCCTCTAACAATTGATCTCTCAGCGAACACAATTCTTCTCTTATTTGATGAGTCCATGGGTTGGTTATGTTTTAGGTTGTAAATAATATATCATAATTACATATTGGGAATAATCACAACACTATTAACAATGGTAAACATCCCCTTTGTTTTCTCATTATCACCACATTTCCTATAACATTCTATGTTAACATAGTTCATTCTGGTTCCATCCATTAAATGAATCTGAAAATCATTTTTTTCGGAAAAATAATAATAATAGGATATCATAGAGTCATGGAAATTATTTATATGATATCTCAATATTGATAATTTGTTTTCAGTATATGACAACATATGTAAAAAATAGGTCATCCATGATCATTATCTACTCAAACTCGTTTTTATAGTCCTAAAATAAAATATTAATTAACCTAGTATTATCCCCTAGAAGTTTCAAACAACACGTGTAGTATTGGAACACTAATGTGAATAAAAATGATAATAACGATATACGTGAATTTTTTTTTGCAATAACACCTACAATTATATGTGACTATACCATATCTATTTCTAGTATACCCTATTACATATTTTTAAAGGAAAAACAAACCCCTTTTATATACCAAAACGTACAATTTTCTCATACACACATTATTAACACAATATTTCTCCCAAAATTTATATCATCTTAGTTTCCATAGATAACAAAATATTTCACTACTATTAACTAGTGAATCTCATATATTTCAACATATATAATACATATTATTAATTGGATATTAAACTCATAAAAATAGTATTTATTCTAGAATCATATAGGTTTAGTGTCTTTGGATGCATTCATGCAAAATAGTAGGTTTATAAGAGATCAACACCATATACCAATGATTTCTTAATAACTATCACCCTTATAATATATTTCAAATAAAAAACCATTCTGTATAACATTGTTGAAGGTGAAATAATTAATGATGAGATCAAATGGTAAATAATGGGAAAAGGGAGATAAAATGGATCACATAAAAAAAAGATCATAAGGGTTTGATAACAAGATTATATCAATTGAACATTATACCTTGTATATAAAAATATCATAATGATGAGTCATGGGATTAATATTTTCATTATAAAAAAGAATCATAAATGATTCAAAGAACACAGTCCATGAGATTATAACATTAGAATAAGACATAAGTTTTTATAATACACAAAATAATGGAAAATAATTTCTTTATTTATGTATCCCTACTAGAAATATCATAATGGATTGGGTTTACTACTTGTTCCATCATATCATTATTCACGGTTCACTACCATGAAAATTATAGTAGATATCATCCCATACATAACATTGTCCCCTACCCATTCAAGTCTGAATCACCTCAAGATGTATCCTTCTCAATCTAACATATTAAAGCCATATATAATTATGTGAACACTCATAAAATTAATGAAATCATAAATATGTGGTCCACTAGATCATAATACATTTCCTTATAGAATAACATGTGTAAATAATATATAATTCATTAAAAATACATTATTTTATTTTATCTTACCTGAGGGAACCCCTGGTTTCCTAGAGTTATCATATAATCATCATCATAACTATACATCGATGAAAAATAAATTGGATATATCATTAAATCATGTCCCAGTAAATCATAAGTAACATAAAACTAATTATCATTAATGAATAAATCTTTTAAAACATCATATTAAAATTTATTGTGGAAAATAATTGTTTTACTTTAAAATAATTTTTTCAAAAAACTATCCATTTCTAAAATAAATGGGAAAAATATATATATGAATATAAACATGGAATATTATACATTAAGATTAAATTAATTGAGAATGCACGATTGTGGGAAATTATATTCCTGAATTAATGATAAAAAATGATTCATTTCACATCATTGGTAAAATTCAAGGGATCATGATTCTTATATTGACAAGAAGATTAATTTAAAATTTCATTATAAATATTAATTTATTGGTATAAATGATAATAATAATAATAATAATATAACAATAAAATATTCATGAAGCATTTTTTAAAACACATATATAATTTAAAAATGATTTATGAACAAATAGAGAAATATTATTTTATTTCAATAAAAATACAATTACAATTTATATATTTCATAAATTGAGAAAAATGAAAAATAACACATTTAATTTAAAAAAATAATAAGTTTACCTGAACATTCATGAGATTCGTGAGTGGTAAATAATAAAATATCATCACTTAAAAAATCATAATTTCTAATAGTGATGAATAATGTGATTCATAATTAATTATAAGGAGAACCTCTGAATTACAATATATGGTTGTTCTGGGAAAATTATATTTCATTTATATAAATTTAAATATCTGATAAATATATTAAAAATACTATAAACTATTTATACTTATCAAATTACTTCTCTTTTGACTATTCAAATTCCGATAAAGTCAAATGGTACATAGATTAGTCAAACCAGGAAGGGTGTACTATGGGGAACTCATACTTTATGGTTGTTTTGATTTTAACTAAATTTTGGACATGCTATAGTAATAGTGTGGTAGAGTGTGCCTTTGGAGGGATCACAAAGACTTGCCTACTTTTGACCCTTGCAATAGGCTTGTTGATATGGGATTCTTGGGTGTTAATTTATTAGGTGAAATAATAGAATGGGGACGCATAGAACTTAGTATATATTGGACATTTTCCTTTCAAACATTCAATACATCTCTTATTTTCCAAATGAATTATTCATTTACATATTGTTTTTCATTTTTGATCATTCTACTGTCCTCATTATCATAGAATCTTAGGGTATGTCCAGTGGTTTCTTCAACTTTTCTTATATGTTGTCCTCTAGACCTGACTATTACTCCATGGTGAGTTCTATCCTGGAATTAGCAATCTAAAGGGATATCATGTATCATGTTCCATAACAAAAATATATGGATGAAACCAATAATTTATTCATTTATTGGTAATCATACCCCACAAACAATTCACCTTTATGTTATCCAAAATGACATTGAAACATAGGAAGTCTACATAAAAAATGTGTTCCATGATAAAATTATCAACAACATCAGCAGTTTTAGGAACTTGTGCGTGGAGTTGTTTCCTGATGAGGAATAGGTCAAATTGGTAATGTCAAAGTTACATGGTTAAAAGTGGGTGACATGAATAGAATTTTTTTCATGTATTCATAATAGAATGGATATGTGGAACTCGGAAAAATATTCTCATGGATGATTGTTCCTTTTCAAATGACCCTAAGACCGTGGGATGTATAGATGATATGTAATTCTAAACCACATTCTTTGATGCTTAAACATGTATGAAGGATAGGAGTCCACATGGAAATATATTTTGTTTTACTATATTCCTCTGATGTTTTCCTCAATCATTAACCACTATTTCATGTTTTTTCCACACTATCATGAAACATGCGAAACAACTATCTATCTTAGTCAAAATAGAACCCTATGACCACGTGGGTTTCCATCCTCCTTATACACTTCCTCCAATGATCTCATTATAAAATACATGATAGATTTTATTATGATGTACTTTGGTGAGGTTTTGATTCAATGTGTTGTTTGTGCTTCCACACCCCCACTTATACCAATGTTTAGGGACCCAACATATCATAATGAATGTAATCCCATTAGCATATGAAATGTTTCTTTTCACGTTACATGCTACTGTTGTCAATAATTATTTGGAACACTACCAACCCTAATCAGTTTTATAAGAACAACATTTATTCATTAATACTTGTCCTTCCCATGTTGTTATTGTAATTTCCATGAAAATTCTTGAGTCTCTCAAAAAAAAGAACTCTCAGATCAAATGTTTTTAATTAAATTTTTATGGATAATGAATGTGAAGCCCCTGATATAGGGATCATTGTATGGAATAAGGACTTAATTTGTTCTCATTGGGTGATAGACCCTTTCACTTGATGCATTAACTCCATATGGTTTTTAGTGACCATTATGGGAAAGCAATATTTTTTTTGAAGTTGGTTAATGGACTTAGAAAAGGGGATCCTTTAACTCCAAGATTATTCATCCTTACCTTAATGTGCTAAGAATATTCAAGGATATAAATTTAAAATAGGGTACTTTTAAACAATTCAAGTACATGAGTCACTTCAATATGGTCCCTCAATGTATATTCATTAATGAAATGATTGTATTCCTTAACGGTGGAAATCAATCTTTTAGGTGACTAAAAAAATCCTGGAGGATCCCAAAAAATGAAGCAGGGATATTTTTAATAAAAAAACTTCTTTAATAATTTGAAATTTATTGAGATATTGTTTAATAACATTATTTATTTATTGTGTTTTTATAGGTAGGTATTCCCCAATGAGTATCTAGGAACTTATTTATTCCCACAAAAGATTTGGATTTTTAATTTTGAAGTGTTTGTTAAAAAGAACACTAACTACATCACTAACTGGAATAAGATGTTATTATATAATGGTTGAATAATTAATCTAGTAAATTGTGTACTCACTTATATCCCCTAAACATACTGTCTATTCACGAGTTTCATAAAATTATTAAAAAAATAGGGAATATTTTTTTCTATCATTATTTGGGATTCTCATAGAGAGGGTAGT
This sequence comes from Viscum album, assembly GCA_963277665.1. NCBI lineage: Eukaryota > Viridiplantae > Streptophyta > Magnoliopsida > Santalales > Viscaceae > Viscum > Viscum album. The sequence continues at coordinate 37,083 of CAUJRU010002421.1, read as the reverse complement.
TGTATATGGTCTTCATTGAAAATAATTACCACTCCACTAAAGGATGAGGAATAATTTTTTGTATTGAGGTTGGTAAAATGAAATTCCTTCAAACCAAGTTGTTGTGGGAGGTCCTATAAAGCCAGTATATTTGGGGAAAATTCATAATAGGAAAATACAACCATGATCAGGATTCCATGATTGGAAATTTCATGGTGATTTGGAATATGATTCATGTGCGCATTCCCATTCGTAATCTTCACTCCCAATGGATTGTGGGGGTATTTGACATCAATTATTGGTTTGATAACTAAGAAATTGATATTATAGGGTTCCCAATATGTCAAAATCTGTACATCTCCCTTTTCCTGGAAATCATTTATAACACTTTTATAGATTCCACCGTCAACCATCATCGATATGTGGTTTTTTATATCATTATCATATCGATAGACTAAGATCATTTTCTTTTCACAAGATAAATATAATGTCATTTCGCTACCAAGAAATATATATATGTTCTACATGTCATCAATGATAATATCAATGGTGGTATCTATTTCGGGTAAATGGATATACATACCAAATATATCTTACCCATGTGAAGGATTAATAACCTTGTAATTCCCACAGATGATGTAAATTGAAGAAATGGTATTAATCACTCTTTTAAAGTAGGGTTCTATCTTAATGGGAATAAGGAATCCATTATCCATCTCTTCATTGATAGTGTGTGAGAATTATCAATGTAGATATGAGTTGGGGACATAATTTTTCATATTGTTCCCTCTAATGAGGATGTTAATATACTTCTAAATGAGTTACAAGGAACAAATAATGAAATTTTGGTGTGCAAAGGAAGGGAAACTAGTTTCTTCCAAATGATATTTGTATATTTTGAATTCTAGCGACCAATCTCAAATTGAGGTAATATTTTTCTCACCAATAGATATTAATATTAAGTGTATGAGTCTCTCACAAGAACTGAGAATTATGTTAGAGTGATTTGATTCCAGTAGTTCCTTGAGGTGAATCATGTAATCATGTAGGATCATGACCGCTATTTTTATCTAGGAAAAGTTGATGGATATGTAGGAAACCAAAAAAGTTTGTCCTCAAAATTAACATGGAGGGATCATGTAAATGTGGCCATATTAATGGATGTGGGTTCATTTAGTAAAATGTTGTTTTGGTTATATTTCCCTTTAGAAACCTCTATATAAGTAGCTACTGAATCATGGTGGAGGATAACACAATTCTGAATGGTCTTGAGACCTTCCATTATCATAAAATTCCTATTAATGACATTGAAAAGAAATAAATGTTTATTCACATCTACATTTATGGAAATAATTTTATCCCTAGGTCCATCATGTACCTCATTTGTAAATTCCATATGGGACTAATTAATGGTGTGATTTTATTCCACACTATCCATGAAGGTAAAAAATTGGTTGAATTCAACGATGTGCTAGGAGTTCCTGACTATCCCAATATAATATACCATATAGTTGGTTCCTTACTCCTAGAGTTCATTAATTTTATTAGAGATGATGTGAATTGTTTTAATTATTTTACCCCTCCCTAAGTGTTTTGTACCATTGTGTTCCGTCTATCATTAATGACAATTAATTTTTTAAAATAATATATTATCCTCTTATAATGTTCCAAAACACTTTTATTGGTAATTTCGTATTAAATCATCATTCTCTAGTGTTATATGTTTTATTTTTCATTAGAATTTTGGTTGTGTAGTTCCATTATCTATACGTGGATCATGGTTCCGTCATCTCAATAATGTTTATAATGATATAAATACACTATATTTTCAATATATATATATATATATATTTATTTAATATAATTCATAAATGTTAGATATATAAAAATAAATTTTACCATTCATCGAAAAGGAAGTATGTACATTCAAGAGATCATTGTTTTCACTTTTTAATGGATTAAACGAATGAAAGGTAAATTTTAATTCAACCTTAGATAATTATCTTTGTATCATAAATATCTTATATATTCCCTAAATAAGACCTTACTACCATCCAAGTAATGAATAAATGAAAAAAATCACATCTCATTGTGAAAGTGGTAGTCCGAAAATACACATGTCGGACATTATCATTTTTCAATGAACATGATTATAAAAAGTAAGATATTATGTTATTCTTACCGAAGAATAATTATTTCATAAAAAAATTATATATAAGTTGTGTTATACTACTTACATTATCTTGACTAAAATACAAAAAAAAAATCTAAATATTAATAAAGAAAAGGAGGCCTATTTTATTCAACTTGAGAAAAAACACTATGAAAAATTATTTTTTATGTAAAAACATCAATATAGTAATTGATTTAGGAAATAACTCATATAGAGACAACATATATATTATCTACATAAATAATAATTTTTTTAGATGATTTCATCATGATGAGGTGAAATATTCAACAAAAAATAATTGAATTCATCTAAATTTATAGAAGAATGATGTGGAAAAATAATGTATGATGAAGTAGGGAATATATCACCCCAAATTTATAAATTATGAAACAATGTACCACCCTTCTTCACGCTGTAATGAAGGATAAAATGGGTTAGATCAACCATTGTTTCATGCATAGAATTGGGATTGAAAATTGGGGAGTGGTATGAAAAGATCATGGGGTTAATGATATTTTTTTATTTTATAAATTGATACATGGTTTTTATTACCATTCACCAATAATGAAATTTTTATTTTTTATTGAAAACCCACTATATTTTTTTAGAAAATTTATAAAAAAAATTACCTATTGGTAAAATCAACATGAAAACTAAAATGTGGGTTTTACATTGTTTATCTACAATTGTTCACCATCTATGAACCTAATCCCAATTAAGATCCAATTAGCATTATTTTCTCTATAAATTGTATTATTATTTTATAATTGTGTTTTAACCATGAAATAAAAGTCTTTATTAAAAAAATGAATCATAAAAATAGGCCACACTTGGTTTGTGGCATAAATTATCCCAAACAATGTACACCAAACTAAACCATAATGAAAAACAATCCAGAAAATGTCAAAATTCTACAAATGTACTTAAGATTCAAATGACTATTCCAGAAACTTCATAGTCCTAAATACAAATCCAAAAACATTTCCCCAAGACATTCGAAATATCAAATTTCCATTCTGAATCTCCATTTAAAAAACCTTATAGAAGAGTCAAAAATAAAAGTTTCATCTAGAATTTACCACATGAATAGACATAGGGTTTTATAAAAATTACATCCATCATCATTATATATTGTTTTAGAAGTTGTATATGCTATCATCCTATTTTTTGACATGTTTATTAATTAGTATAGAGATATTACCGATCATAATTATAATAAGTATTATCATTACACAAGTAAACTTATAATTGTATCATCATAAGATAGAATATCACTTCCCAATCAAATAACATGATTATTTACAGAGAGTGGAATTTAGGTCTCTAGAAAACCATAAATGATTGAGTTCTAGAGTTACCTATAACCATTATATTACCGTTTTGAATTTTTAATAATTTTCAATAATAGATGATTCAATTTAAATTATTAATATTGGATTACCTAAAAAATTATCCCTTCGACCAACTCACACACTCCATGTTTTGATAAATACATGACCTGAATGGCATTCTAATTCATCAGCCACCCTATTTATGTAATCCTCACAGAGCATATTTATACAAGGCTACCCCCTTAAGAACTATGAAATAAAATCTACATACACACACACACACAGACACACAAACAGACACATTTAATTTTATTATCTGATGGAAGTCCATGTATGTAAAATCACATTCAAAGGGATTGGTTTAGTAAAATTCCACCAACATTCTATATAGGAAAAAACCATATAGGTTGTTATTGAAACATTTATTAACAGAAACCATTTTTATTCTAAAATTTTAGAAATGAATCCAATTTCATTACTGTTTTAATGAGTTTCACTATAAATCTCTTAAAATAGATATTGTATATATATGCTTTTTATATAGTATTACTCAAGATATTCAATATGACTTATCATGAGAAGTAACATGCAACTGTTTAATTGATTACAATACCTATAACATATATATTTGAATACACCATAAAAGTTTTCATTGAAACATTAAATAATTAAAAACATCCATCAGCGATATTAATCATAATAAAAATTGAGTATATCAAGTGAGTACAATGTTCCAAATTTGATGCATATACATAAGAAAACTGTTTAATTAAATAATATCCAAAAAAATCAAAAATCCTAATCACAATACTCATTTGTGTTACACTATGTAAAATAGTTCCACTATAAAATCATAAATTAGAATAAAAATACCATACCCCTATTATTTTGGACATTCCATAATTAATTATTTACTTGTCACAATAAATATTAGGGCTTTCAAAAGCACCAATACAATCATATTCCATACATACAGTCTCTATAAATGGTAAATAAAACAAATTCTCGTAGGACATTATAATATCTCACCTTTTGAGACATATAAATTAACATCAGCACGCATTGTCTATTATTGACGTTGTACTCCATGCTCTAATAAAGTATATTAAGGGTCCATTTTGATACCTTGGGAAGAATATAACCTCATATTATTGTGAAACATTAATGATATAAAAAAATTGAAAATTAGATTATTAGAGTGCATTGAGTAAAGGATAAAATTATCAATAACATATGATAAATATAGAAACTCGTAATTATATAATGTAATGGTAATTATAGAATATAATTAATGATTTCTCACCCAGATGATAGCACATAAAAATGATATAAAAATATAAAAATACAATGTCGGTCAATAATAATCCTGTAGCCCCACCCCATCCTTATATCCAATTTAATCTAAGATATTCCACATGATCAAGCTATTATGATATTCAGTAAGACATACACCAATGATAAGTGATTTCATCTTGAATACCCACGAATAATTGATGGTGAATAATTCTATAAGTTTAAACAAATTAGGAACCACTAATTGGTTCGTAATCCTTACCATTAAAATATTATATACTTAATGGATGATAATAGAATAACTAAAATAAATTAAAAAACACAAATACATATACATTATTGGTCGTTGTGTTTTAACATGACTCTCAGAATTGACGATATCTAATTCTTCTAGAATCAGATTGTATGTCATTATAATACCATGATAAACATTTTTATTTTAGAATGTGAGGGAACTAATTCATAGTAGGCTATCATTTGGACCACAATAGTATTAGGTATTATAAAAATTTATTATAATAAATACTAGGCATTAAAATTTAATATATGACTGATTACTGGGTGAAAACCTTTGAAATATATATTGATTCATTTGTATATTTTTACCAAAGAAACAATGAAATTCATATAGAAATCTTTTTTCATTCATAGGTAAACACCCCAAAATCCAATAGAATAAAGAATATGTCTGAATCATAATATAAAATCAAGGAAAATTCTATAATTAGGTAAACATATAGTTCATGTGAATGAATCATATAAAATAAATTATACATTATGGGCACAACATCTCGTAGATATCTTATTAAAAACCCATTTTTGAAAATACCTCTACCTTGTTTCATAATGAAATGTAATATGATTAATGAAATAACCTAGTGAATTTATCCCTATTTTTCATATATTCTATAGGGATAGATCATATGTAAAATGAATTGGGTATTCTAAAAATACCCAAAGGCTAGATTCTAGGTAATATCCTAAGAATATATTCATAAATATTATCGAAAATGACTCCCTTATATATAAACATATAAAAATATCTCATAATGTTTGTACATTAACCTAAACTCATATCAGTAATCACGGTTGGATTCTAAATTTCATATCCTTAAACTATGAAAAAAAAAATATTAGGCACACACCATCCATTCGTGTTAGAAGGTGAAATATAATATCAAAAATGGTCATATACCATACTAAAACTCACTAGGATCAATGTATCACTCAGGATCCCACCAATATACCCTTGTCCACATCATTTCACGTAGACCATATATGGCCTACTCAAGCTCAATATTATCTCATAAGTAAATAATCACCACTCAAAAGGAAAAAAACTCTATAGAATCATCATAATTGAAAGTTAGTCATGAAAAAATCATCAAAAAAATCATATTATTATGTACCAATGGAGATATCATCCTTTCAATCCCTTTAAAATATTTCACTATTATTCCTCACCAAACTAACCAATCCATCAATCAATGATATGTTCATCCTAACTGGGTACTCATATAAAACTGTGGGATGATCATTATACCCTATATCTTATCAAATATCCTGATGTCTATAAGAAATATCATTGTTCTATCAAGGAATACTCAGGACAATAAATTCAATTTCATAATAGAGCCCTACTCAAGGGATCCTATCAAAACTGTTTGTTCCACTAATATTCAAATATTACATTTAAATAACTCCCCTATGGGTATTGGTACAACGTGGTATACATTTCAGATTTTATATCAGCCATCTGTGGATGAGGAATTTTTCAAGTAAAAAATGTCTCTCATGGACCTTAAAATATTGGTTAAACCATATATTATAATTCATTTTTATCAACAAACTTTTTAAATTTAAAATAATAATAATCACCTCTCTTATAGATACATAATTTCATATTATACATACAAACAATTTATGAAAAATAGAGTTAATTACACAAACCGTCAACCTTATATGTTGTTACTATTTAATAATAACACCCTAATAGAACATTTTCAATCTCATCCAGTCTGGATAAACATCATTTGACCCCCAAGAACCTATCTCATTAATTTACACTTAAAAAATTTACTATATCAATTGATATTAAATTATGAAATTTATAAAAATTAAATTAAATTTCCTAAAGCACATTAGAATCAATATACTCATCAAAACCATGAATAATAGGGTGAGGTCGACTATAGATATTATATTGTCTATAATCTATAAAAACTCCAAATATAATTAAAACAAATGATGGAAAAATTCAATCAACTTAAGAAAAAATTCTACGAAACTCCATTTGGTGATCTTCCATCATCAAAAAAATTTATGATTTAGGAAATACCTCATCTAGAGACATAATATAGATACGTGATGAAAATATCCATTATCATTGATGATTTCACCAAGATGAGGTAATATATTCAATTAGAAACTAATTGCAATAATCTAAAATTATAGAAGAATGATTTAGAAAAGTAATGAAGGATAATGGAGAGAATTTATAACCTCTAATTGGTGAATGTTCACACTAAATACCACCCTTATCCAAGGTTTAATTAAGATAAAGGGGATGACCTCAGCCATCATGGAATACATAGAATTGGGAATGAAAATAGGGAGTTGTGCTAAAATATAATATGGAGAAATAATATATATTTTATTTTTTATACGTCTTCATTGTTTTCTATACCATTCACCAACTATAAAATTGGATTTTTTTCTCATGAAAAATCACTCAAATGGTTTTAATACAATATTTCCAAAAAAATGTGCCAACTTGGAAAATCACCACAAAAAATAAAATATTGGGTTTACATAGTTGATAATAAATTTTAAACCATTTCTTATCCCAACACCAATCCAGAACAAGACATTGTTTTTCCCTAGAAATCATATGCTTATCTCTAAATTCTATTTTAGCCATTATATAAAACTATTCACTAAAAAATTAAACATAAAAAGTGGCCACCCTTGCGGTTTTCATTATTAAACACAAACTATGTACACCAAAATATACACAAGAAGAAAAAAACATCCATAAAATACCAACATTATACTAAAGTACGTGAGATAATCTTGATTATGAGAGACACATCCTACTCCATAATACGCATCCAAAAACATCCCATTAGGACATTACAAATATTATTTTTTTATGAATATATATTCTAAAACAATACCAATGTCAGAGTCAGAAATACATATTTTCTCTAGAATTTAAAACATTAATGGACATATGGTTTTTAATGAATGACATACTTCATCATTATTTATAGTTTTAGATGTTGGATAAGTTATCATACTATTTTTTGACATGATTATTCATTAGATAAAAAATATCCCCTTTCCTAATTATAATATGTAATATTGTTACGTAATAAAAAATAGAATTGTAACATCATAAGATGGAAAATCACATTACTATCACATAATATGTCTATCACCTTCGAGTGGAATTTTGGTTTTTAGATAACCAATATTGATTGCGATATTGAGTTACATATAACCCTTATATCACCATTTCGATTCTTTTCAAGACCATTCAATCATGGATGATACTATTTCCTTTATATTTCACGGATTACATTAAAATTATCCCATTGATCAATACACCAACTACATGGATTGAAAATTATTTTATGTGAATCAATTTCTAATTCATCAAAAATCCTATATATTTAATCCCTATGAGGTACCATTATATAAGGTTTCCTCCTTAGGAACTATGATATCATAACAATACAACCACAAACACATAATATTAATATCAGATGGGAATTTTTGTCGATAAATTTATAGTTAGATAGGTTAAATGGGTATAATTTCCCAAAGAAGCTATATAGGAAGACAACTTATAGAGTTCTGTTGAAAAAGTTATTATCTGAAATCATTTAAATTAAATAATTGTATAAAGAAATAAAATTCCTATAACGACCTAGTGAATTTCACTATCGATCCCTTAAATGAGAGATTGTATAATTATCTTTATCCTAGAGTATCACTATAGATAATATATATGACCTATCAAGAGAAGAAATATATTAAGTTTTAGTTGATTATAATACCTCTATTATGTTATTTGGTAAAACACCATAAAATTTCTTATTGAAATATTAAATAATTAAAATCGACAATCAATGATATTAATAAAACAAAATAATGAGTATCTCAAGATATTCTAATGATCTTAATGTGATGCATATACATAAGAAACATTATAAATGGGATAATATCCAAAAATAAATAAATCACAATCCCAAATCTCATTTGAGTCACTTTAAGAGAAATAGGTCAACTGTAACATCATAAACTAAGATCTTATATCACATATCCAAATTATTATGTACATTCACTAAATAATTATTTCCATGTCGCAAAAATATAACGTTTTTCACGGGAACCAAAACATTCATATTCAATATTTACCCTCCCTATAAATAGTAAGGGAAAAAAATTTACCATACCACATTGTAATATATCGCCTCCTGAGGCCACTGGATTGACATAAGCACCCATGGTCAATGCATGACCCTAGGTATGTCTCTTAGAACTCCCTACACTATCAACATGTACTATGTGTATATTTTGATACATTACGAAGACTATAACAACATACTATTGTGAAACACAACTGATATAATAAAAAACATGAGAAAAATAATCCGGTTACGATGAAGAAAATGAATAGAACTCTCTATAAAATATGAAAATACCAAATCAAACAATTATACAGAGTCATGTTCATTCCAGAATATAATGAATGTTATTGCTTTCAGATTTTCTTTTAGAAGGTTGGAGATGAGGCCAAATTTATTACTAAATCAAATCAAATACCTCTTTAACTAGTTAGAGGGAGACCTATTACATAGCCCGAAGGCCCAGTGGGCATTTAGCCCCTTACATGGCCCGTTGTCCCAATTTTTTGGCGTAAGGCCCATTATGTGAATAGTACTTCTATAGTACCCACCTGCTATAATTCCACATAGTACCTTCCACCGCTATAGTTCTATGCCGCCACTATAAATACATGGCGCTGATATATTGCATGTCGTTGCTATAGTGGTGTCACTGCTATAGTACCCTGTGACAAATTGGTTTTGAACTCCATTTTTTCAAGTAGGATAATGGCTCTATAATAATTTTGGAGCCTCACCACATCATTGTATCTAAAAAATCATATATATACCATGTGATCAAGAAAGTACTGGCGTTGATCAATCATGGGCCTATGATACATGAATCTAGCATGTATACCCAAGAAACATGGAGAGAAAATAAACCTATTAGTGTAATTTTATTTTGATCCACCAATGGGATTCTAAAAATAACCATTAAATACATTATATGTTCACTGAATGTTCTTCGAATAACTAAAATAAATTCACAATTTCAATTACATTAACATTGTTTATTGTTGGGTTTTTAACATAAATCTTATTATAGACTATATATAATTCTTCTTGAATCGGAGTGTCTCTCAATTTAATTATAGAATATAAAACTGTATAGTAATGTTTGAATGAAGTAATCATTGTTTTACTCTCATGTTCCTAACCTTAAACAATGACATCATCTTTATAAAGCACAAACCATCCATTCACGTACTAAGTTGGAACCTAATATCACCAAAGATCATATCTCATACTAACCCTTTCTATGTTTAATGTCTCACTCAGGATCCCGCTGAGATCCACTATATTACAACATGTCATGAACAACATATATGGCCTACTAAATAAAAATATTATCTATTGGGTCAACAACCATCACTCAAAATGAAAACATTCACTAGAATCATCATAATAGGAACATAATCATGAAAACATCATATGACACCCCCTATTATTATGTCCCAATAGAGATATCCTCGTGTCCATCCAATTAAAAATTATCCAAGGATAGTCCTCATCAACCTATCATATCCATCAATCAATGTTGTCTAATTCCTAACTAGGTACTCCCATCAAATTAATGGAGGAACATTATTCCCTACATCATGTAAAATATCTCGATGTTTATGAGACATCTCATGGTTCTGTCAGGGCATACTCACCCTTATCAATTCCAATTCATCACCCTCCAAAACTCAAGGGATCATAGTGCAACAATTTGTGTCCACTAATATTCAATTAATACATTTAAATATAAACCCTATGGGTATGGGTACCACATGACATATATTTAATATTTGATATTATCCATCAATGGTAGAGCATTCCAGCTAGTGAAAAAGGTATCTCACAGACCATGCTACTTTGTTTATACATTTGAATATCACTCATTCTTATCTACAAACATATTAAATTTATTAAACGTATAATCACTAACATTATAGAGGTCTAATTTCAATTTCTATATGAAAAATATTTATGAACCACGGGATGAATTATTTAATCCAAGAAACTTATATGCAGTTACACCTCATTATTCACATCCCATTATCACTTTTGAAATCACATCCAAGTCTATATAAACATCATTCATCCCCCTATGCATCTATCTCAATCATTTACACTTAAAATAAATTAATTATATCAATTGAAATTAAATTAATAAAATTTTATATAAAAATAATGCTTCTAAATGAAATATTTATTCCTTCTACTCATTGAATCCATGAAAAAATACGGTGTGGTCTACTCATGAAATTCTATTGGTTGTAATACACAATCAAATTACAAAAATTATTAAACCAAATATTGCACAAATTCATTTAACATGACAAAAACACTATGAAACATAATTTAATGATATACCATCATAAAAATGGTTTTTGATGTACGAAATACCTCGTATAGGGAAATCATATACATGCCTACATAAATAATGATTTTTCATATATAATATCACCAATATGAGTTGAAATATTCACTAAAAAATAATTGAAATCATAAAAAAATTATTATAACGATTTTGAAAAAGTGTAGAGGAAGAATGAGGGAATATATCCCCTCATATTGTAGAATGATCTCACCAAATACCAACCTTATACATAGTGAAATGAAGGATAAAGTGTATGAGGTTATCTATCTTGGCATGCGTAGAATTTGGAAGGTAAATATAATAGTTTCCTGAAAAGATCATGGGGGAAATGATATTTTTTTAATGCATACCAGGTTTTTTGTACCATTCACCAACTATACAATTGGTATTTTCTCATGAAACCCCACACAAATGATTTTATGAAACTATTTACCAAAACATGTGTCAAATGGGAAAATCACAACTAAAACTAAAATGTTGGTTTCATATATTTTATCAGCAATTGTGCACCATTTATAAACCCCCCAATCTAAATCCTATCATTATTGGTTTCTCTAGAAATATTATTTTTAACTCTTAATTATTTTTTAACCATTATATGACAAAATTCATTACAATTTAAACATAAAAATACGACACACTATGGGTGGAGGTGGTATTATTTACCATATATTGTGTACTCCAAACTATACACCAGAATAGAAAACCATCCCGAAGATGACAATATTCTACTAAAGTACATTCAATTCAACTAAAAATTCAAGACACTTCATTGACCTCAATACATATTAGAAAACATCTCATCCAGGTATTCCAAATATCAAATATCAATTCTAAATATCCATTCTAAAAAACCACTATGTTGGAGTCATAAATAAAACATTTTTCTCAAATTTACAGACTGAAATGAAATTGGATTTTTAAAAAATTTATGTCCTGCATCATTATTTATAGTTTTAGATATTGGATATGTTTTCTTCTTCTTTTTTTACATTTTTATTCCTTTTTTAAAGATATTTTCTTTCTTAATTATATTATGTAATAGCATTACGCAGGATAGCATAAAATTGTAACATCATAAGATGGAATATCAATTCACTATCACATCACATGTTCATTTCCATCATGTGGATTTTAGGTCTTCAAATACCCTTAAGGATTGATATCAAGAGTTACCTATAACATTTATATTACCAATTTGAATTTTTCAAGACTTTTCAATTGTGGATTATTATATTAACTTCTTAAATGTAAGATTACATAAAAAATTATCCCTTTCAAAATTCAATGAATTATAAAAACTACTCATGTACCTTCCAGCTCACTCATTGAACACATCGTCTAGAAAATTACCAAATTCTATATTTTATAATTACTTTTTTAATTTTATGATTGTCACTCTCAATCGGTCCCCATATATTCTTCATAATATTTAATATTTTTCCTTATTTTTTAAATAATTGAATTATTTAAAAAGTATACCATTACTGATCAAATAATTTTTATCTTGTAATAACATAATTCTATTTTTTATCAAACAATAAATTAATTTCAAAAACCTTATCCAAATAATTTATTTATTTTTATTTCAAAAATATACTATTTGGAAAATTTTAATAGTCTTCATATCTACCATGTTATTTCATTGATTTTCTAACTCAGATTTTTCACTTTAATATTCAATGTTATGATCATCCTTGCTTTTTTTGATCAAACTACATAACATTATATTGAATATTTCCAACTTTTATTTTTTTGGGACCCTTTTAATGTAATTTAAATTATTTTGTAAAAATTTAATTTAGAAATTATCATCATCTCCCTCATTGCTTATAAAACACTTCCATTTTAAATATTTATATATCTAATTTCAAAACATGATATTTTTTTCAATAGAAAACCTTAAATTCATATTTTATGAGTTCCAATTTCACTATCATGTGTATAAAACTTCCTTCAATACCTTGCTTCTATAAGACAATTTTTTTTCATTTAATACATTCTAATGATTGTTTTAATTAAAATTTCAATTTTACTCTTAGAATATTCATGAATAAAAGGTGAAAATTTGATAACTCACATATTCTTCATATAAATTATTATTTCCAACATCAAAAACACAATTTTTAAAAAATGTGACTCCGTGGATGAGTAACTCATTATAGATTATTTATTTACCATCATTTTCAATGTAATCATGTTAGATTTATTTTCATCATTGTGGATATCATCCAAAATATTTTTTTAATTATTGAGACCTTTGAACTATAAAATAGTGATAGAATTTTCAATATTTAATTCATGACCCATAAATTACTAAATAAACTCTTCATTTTTTATAGTTCCATCAATCCTTAAAATTTTATTAAAGAAAACATAATTGTGCATAATGGGATTTTTATTATAATAATAAAATTCATTATAAAAATACTATATCATATTAAATATAAAAATGATAAATCCATTATGGGTAAAATATAACTTCTCCGAAAAATATATTTCAAAATTAAAACCAAATAAAATCATGTATATACATTTGAAATAATACATAGAAGTCATTTTATGACATCACATTAATTTTATATAACTTATTATCATTTACATTTAAATACAACTACCAAATATCATTTGAATTATATATACTATAGAAAATAAAAAAAATTATCTTCTGATTGATTGTATGTATGATCTCATAAAATGACTGTAAAATAGAAAATTACACCAATAAAATTGAGGGTTGAAATTTTCCTTCAAAAAACCATTGTTGTCAATGAAATGCTTTATACAAATTTTACTAAAGATAAATATATGGATTAGATTCCTATTGATTCCTCCATAGTTTCCTAAATAAACATATTAGTGGGTTAATTAAGTAATTTAATTTTATTACATTTCATATATTTTATTCCATTAAATTAATCAACACATAGAATATAACATTCAAATAAAATCCAAATACTATAAAAAAATAAAATCAATTTACTAGAACATAATAATTCATCATGGATAACCCATTTGGTTTACATAAAAGTTTATACACTAGATATGTGTTGATGTAAAAATGAATACCATAAATATATTATAGTTATTAATCTTGTTTGAAATGAATCACTGAAAAATTCTAGGAACAATGACTCAAAATATCCATTTTCTCTCCGATTCATGATAAGGAAATAATATACTGTCACATAAGACACATACAATGAGATTATTATAAGATAATAAGCATACTATACCAACAATGTGTGTTTGATTTTGTGATACACATTATAATCCCATTCAAATCGTGTTGAAAACTTATATAACAAGGTTACGGGCACAACAAAATTGTGCTTGGGACGACCCACAACATTGATTTTTGAAATGATCAATGATTCTTCCAGGATAAATATTATTATGAATTCCAGTCTCCAAGGAATATAATCAATGGATTAGAAAAAGAAAAAAGAGGCCTGAAACCTTTATAGTTGATTAGGCACATCATTTTTTTAATTATTTTAATTAATTTCTTAAAGAAAAATAATACCTGGAACTTTGGTATTTTTTTCATTGATGATGTTGATCATCTTAAATGACCCTTACAGATTATCTTGTTGCACTTGTAATGATCCAAACTAGAATCCCTGTAGCGGTGATCCATACGTGCTCTGATGGCCTCCGATCGACACAGCTCATTCTCCGATAGCAAGCGCTACGAAACAAGTGTCTTGTGCCAGTCGTTCAAGATCAATTTTTCTTTTGACTTGAAGACCATATCATGTTCTTAAGTGTGGAGAGAAGAGGATTTGAGAGATAATATTTTTGGCTCAACAATTCTCAATTTTCTAGGTGTGTGGTGCATTGTATGGCACAATAGGCCTAATTGTCAATTTATATACACAGAATTTATTATACAATATTTAATTAAATTGAAAAAATTAAATACATTCATGAACATAGAGAAAACCAATTCTCATAATAATAATACTGCATAATTATTCATTTTACTCCAACTAGAGAAAAACAGAATTATAAAATATAATTACACGTCATAATATAATAGCTGTGTTATTATTTTTTTAACTTCTACCAATTATTTAAATAATTATTTACCATCCTGCAAATAATTATTTTACTACGGGACTTACATCAGTCGGCTCGAACTATAGTCTATTTATTGAACATCTGAATAAATAAATAAATAATTTATTCTCTTAAATAAATATTTTATTTACAAACTAGTTTTTGACGCTCCTTTCGTCACAGAGTCTAAAGATTGGAAAAGGGTAATATTTTAGCTCAAAGTGATTCAACCATTGGAAAAATATCAAAAATTGATGAATGAATGAATAAAAAGAACATTACACAAGGGTCGTGCAAGTTCAACCATGGTCGCACAAGTACACTTACGTGCCACATTTTTGATCATGCAAGTCACTTGCGTGCCCTAAGTGATAACCGCCTGGTGTCTTCTCCAGCCGATAAATCGACCTGGTGGGCCCCCCATTTTATGAGGAATTTTTCTAGAATTCAGATACAAACCTCTGAACGCCCAAGTTTCTTCTTCCAGTCTTCTAATGACTTCTAAGGTAATTGTTTACCTAGAATGGAAGGTCTAAACAATAGGAGTAAGGTCGAAGTGTTAAAATTCACTAACACTTGCATGACTAAGTGTATTACACTTAAAGAAAAATGGACACACTTGCGCTCCACCCTTCTTTTTTACTAGAACTTGTGCGCCATCTTCTGGAAAGCCTCTAGGGATAATTCTAAAGGCTTTGGTCAAGGATTGCCCAAGTATTACCCTACTGGTTAATAATCTTTCATGTACCCATGTGTCATGAAGGTATACCTACGCGACTAGGGACTTCCGCGCCCGCGCAGTAGTTGCATGCCTGCCAGGACTTGCGCGCCCCTATCTTTTTGGTTTACCTTCTTGCCCATTTAACCCCTCTTATGCCATTACACCTCTCCTATTCAAGATTCAGTCTTCAAGACACTCTTTAAAGCCATTTATGGAATTTTTTCTTGATTGAATTCCTTATACGAAAGGAATTCCTTGAAACATCTCTCAAAACATATTGATTTACACATCATTATTTCATTAAAATTAGAGATTTCATTCATTCAACCTCATCCTTTAAGATGAGAGAACCCGATTACTGGGCATCCTCCTTAGGAGTAATCCCCAGGTCCTCATTAATCTGGGACTCCTTTTCAAGAGTAATCCCCAGTTTCAAATCCAATTATTTTGGAATCCTCCTTAGGAGTATGCCCCATCCATAATTCCTTTATCATGGGAATCCTCCTTTGGTGTAAGCCCAAGTCTTAAATTTCCCTAATATGGGCATCCTCCTCAGGAGTAAGCCCCAACCATTATTCATTTAACCTAGGATTCCTTTTCATGAGTAAGCCCCAGCCTCAAAATTTGGGCATCCTCTTTAGGAGTAAGCCCCAAGTCCCTTAATTTTTCAAATCCTGTTCACCTGGGAGTCCTTTTCAGGAGTAAGCCGCATGTCCCTTAATTTTTCAAATCATGTTCACCTGGGACTCCTTTTAAGGAGTAAGCCCCCGTCTTAATTTCTCTTAACCATCTTTAATTTCCTTTTGATCTAGGCTTACTTATCATGGGTAAAACCCAATCATAAGTCCCCTCCTAACATGGGAATCTTCCTTAGAAGTAAGCCCCATGATTAGAGTCTCCAAATCTCCATGAAGCACATATACCTTTATGGACCTTGTTCCTGGATTTCCTCTGTGATGTAAATCTTAATCCTCATCTATTTGGGTATTCATACACACTTAAGCCCCACATCATTGCATCTTTCATGGAACAATTGTCTGGTTTCACCAATACCTCTTGTTTCTCACACCGAGCATGGCTCACGTGATCTTAGAGTGTAAAAGTAATCATGAAATCTTTCTTTGAGACATCAATCATGAATAAACATCATACTCACTTACTCGAATTACGTGTATTTTGATTCCTTTTCCAAAACAAATGATACGTAGGTAGCCCATCTGCGGGTACGATCCCAACTTGGAAATAATCAATATCTATCTGAAGGAAAATAAACATTAAGTGCCCCATTGAGTGTCTTTAAAACAAGCATGGTCATCATAATGGCCAAGAGACTTTCATGTATTGAAGGATACCATCGGCTAAGAATCTCTAAAAAAACAGATGATTCTCTATCGATGAAGAACCTAGAATACATATAAAAGATTCTCTAAATTATTTACATATCTATCAATTATTGTCAGATATAAAGGAAAACACCTTTTATACTTGTTAATGTAACAAGGGTTCATGAACATAAATTAAATATATAAAAAGAGTCATAGAGTAGACAATAATTCCCCTAAAAATGTTGTGATGAGTCCGACCTCCCATCCTCTCGACCAATGAAAATTTCTAAGCCTCATCATTCCATAACTAATGAGTTCCTGCCTTTGGAAAGTATGTTCAAATGGATGTGGAATCATTGGATGTTTCTTGTTCTACGAACAAACCTGTTAGAAACTGCTTGGATTTTTTTAATCTTAAATCAATGAGATCATCCCCAATTCCAGAGGGAAATAAAAAATGATGAACCCCACATGAATCCTTAACCATGTTAAAATGATTTTTTACTTATTTATTAATCCCATATTTAAAACTCAATGAGAGGGACAACAAAAGAAATCACTGACATATGTTCTCATAGAAACTATGTAGTGGCTGAATTTATCTTTATTACGTCTGTTATATCAAACTTTCACTCTTTTCCAAGATTTTCTGCATTCTACGAAATGACTGCTTTCATGTTCACACCAGGGAATACCGCTGATGTGAATTCCACTACTACTACTCCAGCTAGATCATCGTCCACTATGAGGAATCCATCACCTACTCATCATCTTCAACATGGGGTATCAAATGCGCTGGTTTAGGAGTACCATTGAAACAGTACTATTCCATCTCTGGAGGCTGCTCGACGAGCCCTCCAAGTGAACAATTCACCCAGGTTGTCTGGACAGTGATGAACAGTGATCATGAAGCATGCGGTGCTAACCACCATTTCTAACCATTTAGGGTCGTTATCCCCGGAACACAATCACCATTCGCTCCCATATTTTGGGAAGGTGAATGAGCACGTCCCTCAGGGCCTTAATTCAAGAAGACATGAGTTCTTCCCAAGGGATCCTATCAACAATCAATGCCAGACTCATGTGGAAGTGTGCCCTCAACATGATGAGGGTACCCACTCCAGGCTTTCAGCTCAGGTTCCTCGAACCCGAGCAGGCAAGATGAATCACCAGAGCCGAAATCCGGTTAACAGTGAGCAGGTTCACATCACTTCCATCTCTGTAGAATTCCACCAACCTAACATGGTGGAAAGCAATGAGTGGGTACATACACTCATCTGTTTTAATTCCGATGTCCAGCAGACTAGTCTGGCAGCATCACTCCTATCCCTCTTGGAAATTCCGGCGAATTACTACAGGCAGGAACATATACATGTTTATACATCATCAGCTAGTCAGCAGGCTCGTCTTACTACATATGATGGAGCTCATCAACCATGTTCGGCAAAGTGCAATCAGCAGGCACATACACCTGCTAGTATTGATCAAGCCTACCAACAGTCTTGCTTGGTAGCACACGGAGAAGTCAGTCGGAAAGCTCCGATGACAAACAGGAGGCAGACTCAACATTTTGTCCCTACACTTGTGTACTATCAGGATTCACTGACCGGAAAAGGAGGACAGGTGCAGGCACATACACCTACCCCAAGCACGGAATGGACGTATATCCCTATTCCAGAAGCTCAATTCACCAAGCATATTCTATCAATGGTGAATGAGTAGAAGAAAATCTCTGCTCATATTCTGGATGCTTTCCAGGATATTATAACATCTTCAGCAACATATCAGGTAAAGACGCATAAATCTATCCTTACCAGTGGAGTGACACATCAACAGTTCACTCCGGAACAGACACCCACAATTGTTTTAGTCTAAGAGGGTTGTGGGGAATACTCCCCCATATCATACGGACAACCAAGTCAGGAACATACACCTAGTTTGAGTAGAGATTGTCAGCCTAACCTGGTCATCTCTCCTGATAAAGCACATACACCTACTCAGAGCAGCCAGTTTCATCAACAAGTGGTTTCCAAGGCGAGTAAGAAGGCGTCTAAGAATAAGACCTTCCCAGCACTGTCAAGAGATCAAGAGACAATATGTAACAAGGCCTTGCTTGATGCTGGAGTCCTTGAAGCCCTCGGACAGTTATCTGTCAGAATTCAATATTCTACTCCCTCATTTCCCAATAGTGGGAACATCAATTCCAAAGCTCTTCAATAGACACTTCCTCATGAAGGCTTGCTTCATGACTATTCGGTCGATCTCGAAATTTCATCTTCAGATGAGAGCCACAAGAACCCTCTTTGTGTTCAGAAGAGTAAGGAGCAAGAGATCTCATATTTTGCTCTAACCCACCACGGTGGTCCTCTCCATGATGATGAATTTTGTTGCGAATGTCATCTCCGCAGTAGTGATGCACATTTCCCAGAAATTTCTCTAGTGGACAATGTAGTGCCGAGAAAGACCTATTATCTTGAGGCACATGAAAATGCGAAACTAGTCATGTCTGATGCTTCATCGATAGTAGGTGAAATACTTTCCCAATCGGAACATAGCCCAGCGTTTAAGTCCTTCTCCGAACCCCCCCAAAGTCATGCATCATCTATTTTGATCAGTGATTTCTCTACCAATCTTGTTGAATCTGATGAAGCAACAAGAAAGAACCCGCTCTTGTCAAATCAAGTAGAAGGATTGTCATTAAATGATAAACAGAAAATGATGAACATGAGAAAACAACTGACGAAAGTTGAGGTACTAGTCATGTTTTGGCCTCTGGCTGACTCTCAGTATTACATTCCAGAGATTTTGACGGAAGATGGAATTCATGATATTCGTCTCAACATATGGAAAACTCTATGTCAGTTGAAAAAGAAAGTATTATCTTATGATGAATATGAAAATCATGTTAAGATAATAGAAGGGTTACAATGTCAAATTTACTTGGAATCTCTATCAGTCTCTAGATATCTGAAGGCTGCAAAGCAGCAGAGATCCCTTCAGCGTTTCTGCCCTGGTGCACAAAGAAGATTGCGCCAGTTAATTGCCAATGCCCCATCTGGTTATTCATGTCAGAGGATGGGGTGTTCATGGAGCACTACATTTAATTATGCTCTCTAGTCAGCAATTCCCACCGAAAATGGTCTCATGCAATGTTGTTTCCCGTGTCCGGTCACAGTCAATGTGTTTTGTTTGTAATCAAAAGCTTTCCCAAGAACATGCCTCAAACATTTCATCAAAAAATCAAGAATATAGAGAACAAGTTGTTGAATTACTCCTACATCAAGAAAACCAGACTATTGAACATGCCTCTCGTATGGAGAAAGCACATCATCAAGTGACAGAAGTGTCAGAAATCAACAAATGGTCATTCGAGTCGAGTGATAAAAGTGGATGTCGATTGATGCATCAAGCTAATTTCTAGACTAATGTCCAGAAGATCAGGAGAGATTTTAATAAAGTCTCAGACATATCATATCAAAAGCCACCCCATCTCGGCAGACTAGGGAATCTTTTAAACCAACCCTTGGAATCAACAAATAGGATTTGAGGAGTTGAGCAAAGACAGCAAGAACAACCCCAATTCACCGGACTAAGGACTTTTTCAAATCATCAACCCCATCCTCATTGAAATTCGGTCTTTTATCGATTGGGAAGAAGCCTCAAGTGGAAAAAAGAGCCAATTTATCAAGAGATTCTCTCCAAATTATGGTTTGCCAAGAAGTTACAGATGGATCAAACCAACAAAACGCACTATATCGTCATGGGAATGACAGAAGAAAATATCACCGAAATGCTGATGGAAGGGATGAAATTCATTATGCACCAATTAATGTCATCAATGATGTTGTTGCTGATCTACCAGATTAGGCTCACTCAGAGGGATCATATGAAGAGGTTCATGTTCAAGAATTTGTACGCACAGACACAAATGAAGAAGGTGTGCGTACATGAAATCAAAGGTTTACCCAAAATCTGTTTGTTCCTTCAAATAACCCACGTCCCCCTCTCTGAAAGGGATCAAACAAGGGGATGGGAATGAATCAGGTTACATATCCTTCCACTGGAGAAAGCCAATCACTCTCAGTAGAGCAAATATTTGCACAACAAGAGGAATAAATGAATGAATTGACGAGGTTGAATGTAGAACTACTTCAAGGTAGTCTTCCTCCTAAGTGTGATGGAGTCGGTCAGCCAATGGAGTTTTTTGCAGCTATAGAGGAGGAGCACGAATATCCTCCTTTATCAGTACACCCTCACAGGTCTAATCCTAAGGGTCAAGTGCAACAACAATTGGCAGTGAAGCCATTAGTTGCAGTACCAGCTGTCATACCTGTACAAACTCAAGTCATTGCACCTTCCCAATTCCAAGTTCAACCAGATGTTTCTCAAATGTTAATAACTACCATTGATTCATCAACATAATAGTTATAGACTATAGAAGAGAAGCGTGCGTAGGATCAAAAATAAAAGAAATATTACCCTGAATGGGTTGATTCAATCTCTCCCCCATCATGTTTCGGGAACCATGTATTCTATATTTTCTATTGATCAGGCGATCCGGAACAACATTTGATGCATTATGTGTCTTGTTATGATCCTATGATGGGAACTCCAGAGCAGCAAGAAGCAGTGAAACTCAGATGCTTCGTTCGACACTTGCAGGGCCATCCTTTGTCTAGTACACAAGCATGAAATCCCGGTCAATTACCGGATGAGAAGATCTCCGTCAATGATTTCTTCATCAATTCAGATCAAATATTTCCAAGACAACAGTTTTTGATCTTACAAACTATAAGAAAAGGGAGAATGAAAGGGTCTCATATTTCATTGCTCGCTGGAAGGGATTAACATTTCCCCGAGCTTAGGACTCACTCAAGAGGAAATGTTGCCAATCTATATGGAAAATCTGTGTGATGAATTACGCACACCGCTGATCCCTCTGAAATACACAAGAGGGTTTTGAGAAATTACTTTAATTGATCAACAGATTGAAGATTCTCTTATACAGACTAAGGATAAATCTTGTGTAATTCCATCAGCTCCAGTAAGGAGAATAGGTAAAGAAGAGACTGCTACAGTTATGATTAAGCAAGCACATATACCTGCTTCTACTTCAAAACCTTCATCTTCCCGAAGGGCTCCACCTCCTTAGTGTCAACAACAGAGGTTGTTTTGTAAAGATGATCAATGAGATCAAAGATGAAAACAATTTGAGGATTTGAAAATAAAAGTTTACTCTTTCCAAAATGAACATGTTCCAGGTTATTTCATTTCGGATATGGAAAATAATTTAGTACAATTACCATGGCCCAAGAGGCCAAACAAGGAAGGAGATGAAGATCGTCCCAACTATTGACCATTTCATCAGATGTTGGGACATCCCATCCAAGAGTTTTTTTTCTTCATAGACCTTCTGATAATGATGGTCGACTCGGGACAAGTCAAACTAAAAGGCTCTTCACCCCAGGTAGCATGTGTTACTACTACAGTTCCAAAGTAGGAAGGTGAGTAGCAAGAATTCAAAACAAAAAATGCACAAAAATATGATGATTTTTTGATCAGAAAGACGATCAACCGAACTCATGCTATTTTGCGAACACAATTGAAGAAAACAATTGATCCTTCTTCCATGAATGCCACAGAAAAACCCTCTTCATCAGAGGGAAAATCCTCAATGAAACGGCACAATTCCAAGGAGGAAAAATCCAAAGAAGATGAGTATGTTTCAAAGCCTAAGCTGTCTTTGAATCTAGCAGATTTCATGTCATATACTTCAATGCAACAGGCACCGTCCCACCAAACGGCACAGCATAAACAGGCTAATCCGGAAGTGTCTTCATCGGATAATGAGTTGATTTTTGGTTCTGTTAATATAATTCAATTAACAGATCCATATTCTAATTGATGTTTCAATTTTTATGATCCATAATTCCCTATATCAAATAGAGGAATCATAGGAAGATCCAAAGTCTCAGGATAGTGGGGAAGACGTGGATCTTTCAGAAGCAACTATTCCAATTCTACACCTACTAGAACTGTGTATGTAGCAGAAACTCATGGCAGAGCCCTTAATCATGCTCAAAAAGAACAATAAAGTTCTTTCACCAATAGAAAATTCAGTCCTGGCACAGTTATTCTCGAAGACCGGTTGAAGGTTCAATATTTTTCCTCTCAGTTAGTAAATGGATCTATTCAGTCTAATATTCCAAAGCCAGGAATATTGCCAACTCCTATCCCGATAAAATATGAATCAACTTCCAAAGAATCAACATCCAAGACACCTGCAAAACCACAAGTTCCTATTGGGAAACACATACATTTGGATAAAAAGTATGATATATTGAAACACCTGGCCCATGTACCGGCCATGTTATCAATTTTGGACACCTTGAATTTATCAAAGGACCCTCGAGAAGCAATCATTTAGGCTTTGTCAAGTCCTCAAGAGTTTGAAACCTAAATTGTTGCAGCTTAAGTTGATCAAATAGATAATAATCCTACAGAATGCCATGGATTAATATCTTTTACTGATTAAGATGATGTCGTGCATGTACATATTATACCTTTTTACTTATCTGGATAGTTCAATGGTTTAGACATCCGATGAACTTTCATTGATAATGGTTCAGGAGTCAACCTCCTACCCATTCGTATACTTCGTCGAATGGGCCTCACAGAATCTGATTTATCTCTTTCTACCATGATGTTACAAGGATATGATAAAAATGAACAAGAAACACTGGGTGAAGTTACACTCAGAACTTAGTTTAGAGATCTTGTATCCAATTCAGATTTCATGGTTGTTGATCAAGACTAATCCTTCAACATATTTCTTGAAAGACCCTGGATACATCAACATCTGGATATCCCTTTATCATACCATCAATGTCTCAAGTATTGTTTCGATCGTCATGTTGGGACATTGTATGGTGATAAGGCCTCGTTCAAGACATGTGAATTTCAATACATTGAGGCATAATTCTATCACATGAAGGGAGGGAGAAATCTACAAGAATGGAGATTACCAAAGTTAATTTTGTATATGGTTTGGAGATGATTCCAGTAAATCCATTTACACATGTGATTATGGATTATGTGTTGAATATCAGTCAAATTGACAAGATAGTCCCAAATCAAAATACTCTTATGAAAATATCCATAATGGAAATTACGGCAATCGAGCCAGACAACATGAGAGAAACTGGTAACCCACCAAGCAGTAATGAAAGCCCAAATAGTGACATCTTCATTTCATCTGTTGAAATCCAACAAATATACATCTCCAATCATGCCAGAAGAAGTTATAGCAACATCGGAGGTGAACAATGATGTCGATTATCAATCCATCAACTCCTCTTTATTTCACAAGGAAGACCATTCATCATCAATTGGGTCAGAAATGGAAGCTTCTTCTTCAATATTTTCATATTTAAACATCTCTTCTGATCATGGAAAATCTGCTTTATCATATACTATGCAAGTAGAAACGGAAGAAATAACACATGTTGAAGAAGAAGAGGATGATCTCAGAGATGCTACTCCATCATTTGAAAAGGGTATCTCTACCACCGTGGATGAACTCAGAGAAATAAACATGGTTACAAAGGAAGATCCACGCCCCACTTTAATTAGTGTGGCCATGAATCTTGATGAACAAGAGATGTATATTTCCTTTTTAAAGAAAAATAGAGAGATATTTTCTTGAAAATATACAGAGATGCCCGAGATTGATCCTGATGTTGCTACTCATCATTTGGGTTTACCAGAAGAACATCGAGGATTTAAGCAAGCCTCGAGAAGAACACACCCAACATATGCTTCCAAAATTGAAGCTAAAGTAGATAATATTATCAAAGACAACATCTTCATAGAAGTTCAATACCCCAAGTTGTTGGATAATATTGTCCCTGCAAAGAAGAATAACGGACAAATTAGAGTTTTCATCAATTTCAAAGATCTTAGTCGGCATTGTCCAAAGTATGATTTCCCAGTTTCGATTACAGAACATTAAATTGATGCAACAGCTGGCTATTAAGCACTTTCCTTCATGGATGGATATTCTAGATATAATCATATCCGAATGGCCCCAGAAGATGAGGAATACACAGCCTTCAGAGCCCCTCACGGCGTGTTTTGCTACCGGGTAATTCCCTTTGGCTTAAAGAATGCAGGTGCAACAAATCAGCATTCCATGCATCGTATCATCAAACCCTCTTTAGGGACTTTTTTTGAATTCTATGTCAATGATTTGGTGTTCAAATACAATCAACGTTCTATTCACTTGGCTTATTTGGAAGTCATATTCCGCATGCTTTGACAACATAATTTGAAGATGAACCACTTAAAATGTGCTTTTGGGGTAACCTCACGAAAATTTCTCATCTTTGTTGTACACCATCATGGTATTGGAGTCGATCCTGAGAAGACAAAGTCAATCCTTGGTATGTCACCTCCTCAAAATTTGAACGAATTAAGATCACCTCAAGGACACTAAGCCTATATTCGGCGTTTCATTGCCAATTAGGCAGGAAAATGTTTACCCTTCACCAAATTGATGAAGAAGGGATTCAATTACCAGTGGACTAAATAATGTTAAGAAACATTCTATATTATCAAGAAATACCTCTTGAGTCCACTGGTACTCTTGCCACCTGTTGATGGAAGAACCCGTATCCTCAATGTGATAGATTTAGACCAATCATTGGGTGCCTTTCTTGCTCAGAAGAATGATGCTGGGAATGAAAACAGCCTCTACTACCTCAGTTTGACTATACATGAAGCATAAACCCAGTATTCAAGTATTGAGAAGTGCTGACTGGCATTAATCTTTGCAGTTCAGAAGTTGAGACACTACCTGCAACATCACGAGGTCCAATTGGTATTTCACAATAACCTGCTCAAATTCATCCTTAGTCGTCCTATGCTTACATGACATATGGAAAGGTGGGTAGTTATTTTGCAGGAATTAGACATTCAGTATGTGTCTCAAAAGGAAATAAAGGGCCAAGCTCTGGCTGATTTCTGGGCTGAACACCATGCAGTGGAAGACCCATCGTCAGATATTGAACTCCCTTGTAAAGACCCGTAAATTTCAAGGGAAAGGTTCTCTTAATTTTTATTGTGATTTTATGAGTACGCAGTTTCTGACGGCACCTGATTCCGAGGCCCGGTGTTCCCGGAATCATTTTCCTATGTTTTTCTCGAGTATGTTCAGTGAACGAAGGGGCGTGTTTTTATATCTTTTGATCCGGTGCTCGAAATCGAAATCTAAGGGCACCGATGAAACCGTAGTGCTGGTAATTACATAAAAATACCTTTTCCAGAGATGCGTTTGGTCGAGAGCAGAAGTTATCTTTTGGGTTTTCATTTATAAATTAAATAAAATAGTGTGTGACATTATTTTATTTACATGGTGGTTTATATCTCGAAATGGAGGATAATGTTTGAGGGGCCCACACGAACACTACCCCTTTTAAACTCCCTTGAAACCCCCTTGAACTCTTGGAATTTCATGTTTTAATATGTTTGCCAACACTCCACCATCACTAAAGTAAATTAATTCATTCTTTTAATTCAAATATTTTTTAATTCATCTCTCCACATTTAATCCATGTGTTGTCACTTTTATGAGGGATGAATCTTGGGTTTTGTGTTATAAAAATAATAGAGAGAAAACTCTATTATTTATGGGGGGTTTAATTCGTTGGTGGAGTGCTAAGGAGGAGAAGGAGGGGAGGGAGAGTTTTCCCCCAATGAAGAAGAACATTCTCTCTCGACAATGAACGACCAACTACTCTTCTCTCCCTCCGCGTCAAGGGAGAAGACACCGACCATGGAGACCAACCCCAACGGCAATGTTCTTCTTCCTCCGACATCGACAGAATCGATACCGTTCTTCCGCGACGCCGTTCTATCACAATGTTCGACGTGCGACGTCAATTTCGAGGTAGGGGGTTTTCGTATATAGTGTTTGTGTGAATTATTCCCTCATTCATGGGCATTTATTTGCACGGTGTATGTATAATTTATTTTTGAATAAATTATACCCTCGTCAATGATTAAGAGCTTGTGTTAAAATGAGTTTCAATTGATAACACCTAACGCGGAGGACGCGGGCCGAAAAAACATGGCCTGACAACCCTCCACAGCTTGTTTATTGATGTTCGGATTGACGAGCAATGATAAAACGGGCCACAATGTTGATTTGAAGTCTCCACAGTGAAATACGAGTCACGTAGTCGCCGTAGGTGCAGACGACAGGAGGAACGGACCACCGGAGCGCTGCCGAAAAAGAACCGTCACGGCTGAGCCGTGGTGGTGGACCAAACCGGAACGACTTAGCTGTTCCGAAAATCCGAGGGGCGCGACATAAGTGTCGCGCCAGCTGCCCGCCAATGCCCTCCCCTACCTTGACCGGGGAGGGCCGAGCGGACCGGACCACCAGCACCGGCAGGGCCGAGTCACGCCGGTTGGGCCGGGCCATGCATGCTGGGCTGAGCCGCGCCATCCGGTCCAAACCCGGACCCGGGTTGGGTCGACACAATTCGGGCCGACCCAGGGGGTACCGGGATGGGTTGGACCGGGACCGAACCCCCTATTCTCGGGCAGTTTTGTTCAAACGCCCGTAACATGGGTTACAGACCTCCAATCGATGCACCGTCAGTTGAGATGCGATCCTTGGATCGTGATGGTCGTTTAGGTATATTAAACTCAAGTATTAGGAGATCTTTGGGTATGTCCGGGTTGGTTCGATCATGAAACCAACTAGGTCCTCGAAGTGGAAACTCTTATAACAAGATTTCCAGACGTCCGATTGATGTGTCGTCGACTTTTTTGGATTTCTCTTAGTGATACAGACCTTTTGGCTTACTCTTCTCGAGTTTTTTTGCAGTTGGAGTACGGTCGTGTTAGTTTTGACATAAAAACCCACCAGGACCCAGGAAAGAAAAGGCCATTAACTCTCAGACCGGGCGTCCGATTGACGCGTCGTCTATCGCATTGTGTTCCTATTGACATGACGGAACTTTGCGATACATCAACATTCGTCTATGTGACAGTTGATGTATCGACCTCTTGGATCGTGGAGCGGACCCTCCCGGAATGAGCATGCTGTGTACGGAAACCCTAGAGCTGGCTGAGACTTGACAACTACTGATCGATCAACTCGGATTGTTTCGATAGCCCAGTGTGGAGCACTAGGTTGTAGTGGTAGACCCACGGTGGAGGAGCTCTTGGTTGTAGCGCCAGACCCGTGGTACTCAACAGAAGAAGTACCTCTGTAGGCTGTGAGGGGAAGCACTTGGTTGTAGCAGCAGACCCATAGTGGGATGCTCTTGGTGGTAGCAGCAGGCCAGCAGTACTCGACAGGTGGAGTACTCCAGCAGTCCAAGGTTAGTGGGAAGCATTTGGTTGTAGCGGCAGGCCCACTGTACTCGATAGAAGAGGAGTTCCCCAGCAGCAATGGGTTCGATGGTAAAGACTTTCGTACTGGTATCCTCTGTGGGTTCAATGATGATGATAACCGTATTGGAATCCTCTGTGGGTTCTAGGTTGAAGACTTTCGTACAGGAATCCTCTGTGAGTTCGACGGTGAATACTTTCGTACTGGAATCCATCGTGGGTTCGACGGTGAAGACTATCGTACTTGAATCCTTAGTGGGTTCGATGACGACGACAACCGTACGGGAATCCTCCGTGGGTTTGGCGGTGACGACTACAATACTAGTATCCTACGTGGGTCCCAGCTTAGATGAATCAGTGGCTACATCTGATCACCTCTATCACCATACGAAGAAGTACACCTGTGTGAGCTGAGTCTTGAATTTTGATCATTATCTTGAATTTGATTGTCATGTTTTCCTGTGTGGACTTTTTTTGTTCTCCTGTGTGGACTGTGTTGTGCACTCCTTCGTGGACATGTAGTGTTCTCCTATGTGGACTGAGTTGTGCTCTCCTATGTGGATTTGTTGAGTTCTCTTATGGGCTGAGTTGTGTTCTCCTGTGTGGACTGGGTTGTACTAGGGATCTGGAGCTAGAGCCAATCTAGATTTGATGATTTATGTATATTTATTGGCATATACTTAAGTAGAGTTGTTTTTTACTTCAGGGTTGTATATTTTCATTGTGGTTTATCCTTTTTGGATTCAGGGAGACCTTCAGGGGACTCGGGGTCCCTACTAAGTATCGTATAATCACCCCTGCATGGGATTCGCCCGCACCTCATTGTGTTGGTTGCAGAAGACGGAAATCACTAATCGTGGTTGAGGATCGTAGAGCTGGACAGAACCCGGATGTGGATATCATGACGAGTCGGTACCCAGAGGTGACAGACGGACGTAGAGTACTGAGGAAGAAATCTGTACCTACCCTTCAGGTAGGAAGCCGGAGGAAGATCTTGGAGCTGGTTGTCACCTTTCAACAGTTGTCCTTTGAGTTATACTTTACATTCTGTTGTAGCAGTAACTTTCCTTTGAGCTTGTATTTTCATCCCCTTGTACTTTCAGCACGTTTGGTTTTACTGCATACTTAGTGTAGCTTCTGATTGTACTCTATTGTGTTGTTTACTTTTATAATGGCAATACATTCCCTTTTGGGGATTTGTGCCTTTGGTTCTAGTTTCCAGCCCTTGGCCTATGGATGGCGGGCTTGGGGTAGTCATGACACAGGCCCCGAGGACAGGTCGTGAGAAATTGCTATCAGAGTAGTTTGGTTCAACCGTAGAAATCAGGACTCTGGTCTTTCTTCTTTGTGAAGCAATAGTATTAAGGGTCTTTAGTGTGGTTTTCAGTCAAGGGAGTCTGGTGTTGTTGCGGTGGCCGACATATCGGTACACCAGGACCCTGACTTCTAATTTCAGACTCAGTGCACGAAAACACTGATTGCATGTGTGTCTCAAAATTTTTCTTTATGATTTCTTTATGTCAGCTCAGCAGGTATAAATCATTTACCATGTCACATCAGTTCAAGATGTCTCCACGCAGACAGTCAGTTGGAGTTCTGAGAGGGTAATCGATGATGTCCCACCGAGTGATGATTCTCCGGTCCAGGGCCACATTTATAGGTTGGCACCTTCGGGTGGTGTACAAGCACCACCACCATATTTTAGGTAGCATATGCCACCAGCCATACTAGTGGACGATGCATGCTGACAGAGTGTGTTGCACGATTTCCAGCAGTCGAGGCCTTTGAGGTTACGAGGCGAGTCAGATTCCCAGGTAGCAGTGGACTGGATAGAGGCGATTGTTAGAGTTTTCCGCCTAGTTGAGGCACCAGTAGGGTGGATGGTGTACTTAGCTACTGGTGTTTCCCAGTGAGTGACCATGAGGTTTTTCTGAATAGAGATGAGGCTTTGGTATGTGGACTGATGCCTGAGATAGTACCATCGGGTAGTGTGCTATCTATATCACTACCTGTTGGTCAGTAGAAACTATCTGCAGTAATGGTAGAGGATACATGTAGGATTTGTGCCATACCTATGTTTCAGCACTAAATATCCCTCATGTTTCGAGGAAAGACCGACTCATAGGCAGCTGAGGACTGGCTTGAGGAGGTGGATGAGAGATTCCTAGAGCATATACTGCTTTGGTAGGATGGTGTTTCGGTAGTTGAGAATTCATCTGGTCATTCCAAACCATTCCTGGTACCCAATGACTATGATGTGATCGGTTCTTCAGGGCTCGGACATCATAGTGAGGTGTGTCTAAAGGACATCTGAGCCATCACATATTCTTCTATGCATTCATACTTATACTATGGTTCTATAGAGAACCTTTGTGGTTGATAATTAATTAGCTGAGTGGATGTAGCCAGTTAAGGTTTGCTTGGGAAGGTATGAAACTAGTGGCAGTATCAGAGACATGGGCGTGTAAAATGTTTCAAGTAGAGGGATTGAAAAGGACAGATGAATCTGCAGTGCAGCAGACGTGGAAGTGGAGCTAGGAGAGAATCATGGGGTGGTGAACATTTTGAAATGCTGCAACCACTCTCCTTTGTAATCCCCACTAGGCTTAGGAATCTGGAGGGAAGAGGAAAGAGTAGCTGCATGCGGTCAAGGATTGCGACTGAAAGGGCTCTAAGGATAATTCTAAGTACGAACAATGTCTTCTGCTACCTGTCATAGAAACAGACATCAATACGAATCATTCTTTCCTTCCATGAATCTTGTCACGAACATGAGTTTCTAGTTAAGCCATTGATTTGGCCCTCACGTTTGGAGATACCTTTGGGAGGAGACTCGATAATCACACATACACCGATTCTGTGATCTGTCTCTTCAGGAGAGAGTGTCGGTTGGAACCTCTTGGTGAAAACATCAAGGCCATACGACGTTAGTTTGAATATGGACCGGGCAATCACAGTTCATACAAAAAAATTGACAGTATTAGGCAGACGTCGGGATGGGTTTTCCTTGGTCGGCGAATAGGAAACCCTAGGAAGTGCAGTTTAACTCATGCTTATGAGGGTGTAGCCGACCACTCTTGGGTCGGCCAACCTTACCCTTGTGGAGATAGGAGTTTTGATTTTCAGTTCTAATCAAGAAATGGAGGCCTCTAAATTTTGAGGATGTAGACCATGTTCTTATACGGGTCTCACCTCGACGAGGTTTATGGAGATGCAGCCGAGGCGGCGAGATATCTCTGAGGTTCAATGGACCTTTCTAGGTCCAAAGAAGGGTCAGAGAGGTGGTTTACTGCTTGACCTTTCCACCTCAGTTTCACCAGGTGCATGATGTCATCCACGTATCTCAGCTAAAGAGATACGTGCATGACCCTTCACACATCATCGACCGTAGGGAGTTGGACGTCGATGGAGGTGAGACATTGATAGAGGTTCTAGTGGAGAAAAAGGATCAATAGGATCAGGTCCTATGTGGACGGTTGATTCCTCAGGTGCACATTCAGATGGCAGCACGAGGACCTCCAGGAGAGCACATGGGAGCTGGAGGCTCAGTTGCGTGCTCAGTACCCTCATTTTTTCGATAGTTTTTGATGTATCTTTATAGAGACGTAATTCTCTGAGGTGGGAGTAATGTAAAGATCCATAAATTTCAAGGGAAATTTTTTCTTAATTTTCATTGGGATTTTACGAGTACACAGTTTTTGACGGAACCTAATTCTGAGGCCCGGTGTGCCTGGAATCATTTTATGATGTTTTTCTAGGGTACTTTCAGTGAACGAACGAGCGGGTTTTTTTATCTTTTGACCCGGTTCTCGAAATCGAAATCGGAGGGCACCGATGAAACCGCAAAGCCAGTAATTACTTAAAAAGACCTTTTCGATAGTTTCTTTTGGTCGAGAACAGAAGTTAGCTTTTGGGTTTTCATTTATAAATAAAATAAAATATTGTGTGACATTATTTTATTTACTTGGTGGTTTATATCTCCAATGGGAGGATAATGTTTGAGGGGCCCACACGAACACTACCATTTTTAAACTCCCTTGAAAACCCCTTGAACTATTGGAATTTCATGTTTTAATATGTTTTCCAACTCTCCACCATCAATGAAGTGAATTAATTCATTCTTTTAATTCAAATATTTTTTAATTCAAATCTCCTCATTTAATCCTTATGTTGTCACTTTTATGAGGGATGTCTATTGGGTTTTGTTCCATAAAAATAATTTAGAGAAAACTCTATTATTTTTGGGGGGCTTAATTCCTTGGTGGAGTAATAAGGAGGAGAAGGATGGGAGGGAGAGTTTTCCTCCAACGAAGTAGAACGTTCTCTCTCGATGAAGAATGACCAACTACTGTTCTCTCCCTCTGTGTCAAGGGAGAAGACGCCGACCATGGAGACTGAAACCAAAGACAATGTTCTTCTTCCTCTGACGTCGACGGAATCAATACCATTCTTCCACGATGCCATTCTATCGTGACGCCCGACGTGTGACGTCAATTTCGAGGTAGGGGGTTTTCGTATATAGTGTTTATGTGAATTATTCCCTCGTGTGTGGGTATTTAATTTCATGGTGTTTGTATAATATATTTTGAATAAATTATACCATCATCAATGATTAAGAGCTTGTGTTAAAATGGTTTTCAATTGATAACACAAAATAAAGAGGGTGCGGGACGAACAATCACGGCCCCACAACCCTCCGAAAATTGTTTATTGATGGTCGGATTGACGAGCGAAGACAAAACGGGCCACAATGGTGATTTGAAGTCTCCACAGTGAAATAACGGTCTTGTAGTGGCTATAGGTGCATACGGTAGGGGGAACGGACGACCAGAGCGCGTCTGGTGGTTGGATGAAAGAGGCGGCGGTGCGCCGTCGGAAAAGAACCGTCGGGGCTGAGCCGCGGTGGTGGACCAAACCAGAATAGCTTATCCATTCCAGAAATCTGAGGGGTGCGGCATAAGTGCTGCACCAGCTGGCCGCCAACGCCCTCCCCTGGCCGGACCGGGGTGGGCCGAGCAGACCGGACTAGCAGCGCCGGCCGGGACAGGTCGCGCCGGCTGGGTGGGGCAGCGCAGGCGAGGCCGGGCCATGCCGACAGGGCCGGACCCAGACCCGGGTCGGGTCGACCCGGTTCGGACTGACCTAAGGAGTGTTGGGCCGGGTCTGACTGGGCCCGAACCCCCTATTCACGGGCAATTTTGTTAAAACTCATGTAACATGGGCTAAGGACCTTCGATCGATGCACCGTCAGTTGCGATGTGATCCTTAGATCGAGTTGGTCGTTTCGGTGTATTACACTCAAGATCCAGGCGTATTATTGATGTGTCGTTGACGTTGTTGGATTTCTATTAGTGAAACAGACCTTTTGGATTACTCCGCTCGAGGTTTGGAAGTAGTTGGTGTACGGTCGGGTTAGTTTTGACATAAAAATCAACTGTTCCCTTGGAAAGAAAAATCCATTAACTCTAAGACCGAGTGTTCGATTGACACACTGTATATCGTGTTTTGTTCTTATTGACATGATGGAACATTGTGATACATCAACTCTGGTCTACGTGAAAGTTTATGTATCTACCTCTTTCCTCATAGAGTCGGTACGACCGTGGTTTTTGCCGAAACACTAGACCTGGCTGAGACTTGAAAACTTCTGATCGATCGAATCAGAGTGTTTCGATAGCTCAATAGGGAGCGCATTCTTGTTGCGGCAGACCCACTGCGGAGGAGCGCTTGGTTATAGCGGCAGACCCGCTATACTGAACAGAAGGGGTACCTCTGTAGGCTATGAGGGGGAGAGCTTGGTTATAGCGGCTGACCCATGGTGGGAAGCTCTTGTTTGTAGTAGCAGGCCCACAATACTCGACAGGTGGAGTACTACAGCGGTCCAAGGTTAGTGGGAAGCTCTTGGTTATAGCGGAAGGCCCACTGTACTCGATAGAGGAGGAGTTCCCCAACAGCTATGGGTACGATGGTAAAGACATCCGTACTGGAATCCTACGTGGGTTCGACAACGATGACAACTATATTGGAATCCTCCATGGGTTTGAGGGTGATGACTTTCATACTGGAATCCTTCGTGGGTTCGACGGAGAAGACTTTAGTACTAGAATCCTCTGTTGGTTCGACGGTGAAGACTATCGTACTGGAATCCTTAGTGGGTTCGATGATGACGACAACCATATGAGAATCCTCTGTGGGTTCGGCGGTGACGACTACTATAGTAGTATCCTATGTGGGGCAGATCTTATTTGAATCAGTGGCTATATCTGATCACATCTATCACCTTACGAAGAAGTATACCTGTGTGAGCTGAGTCTTAACATTCGATCATTATCTTGTATTTGATTGTCATGTTTTCTTATGTGGAAATCTGGTGTTCTCCTGTGTGGAATGTGTTGTGCACTCCATCGTGGACTTGTAGTGTTCTCAAATGTAGACTATGTTGTGATCTCCTATGTGGACTTGCTGAGTTATCTTGTGGTCTTAGTTTTGTTCTCTTGTGTGGACCGAGTTGTTCTTGGGCTCTGGAGTTAGAGCCGAACTGGATTTGATTATTTATGTATATGTATGGAAATATACCTAAGTAGAGCTGGCTTTTACTTCTTGATTGTATCTTTTCTTTGTGGTTTATCCTTTGTGGATTCAGGGAGACGTTCAGGGGTCTTAGGGTCTCTACTGAGTATCGTATACTCACCCCTGCACGGGCTTCTCCCGCACTTCATTGTGTTGGTTGCAGACGACAGACATCACTGATCGTGGTTGAGGCTTGTAGAGCTGGACGGAACCCAGAGGAGGATCTCACGATGAGTCGGTACCTGGAGGTGGATCTCATGACGAGTCTGTACCCAGAGGTGGATCTCACGACGAGTTAGTAACCGGAGGAGACGGACGGACATGGAGTACTGATGAGGACATCTGTACCTACCCTTCAGGTAGGAAGCCGGAGGAAGATCTAGGAGCTTCTTGTCACCTTTCAACTGTTGTCATTTGAGTTGTAATTTACTTTCTGTTGTAGTTGTACCTTTCTATTGGGCATGTCTTTCCAGCCCCATGTACTTTCAACATGTTTGGTTTTACTGCTTCCTTAGTGTAGCTTCTGCTTTTACTCTGTTGTGTTTATTACTTTTATAAAGGCAATGCCTTCCCTTTTTTTGGGATTTATGCCTTTGGTGCAAGTTGACATCCCCGGGCCTATGGAAGGCGGGCTTGGGGTAGTCATGGAATGGGCCCCGAGGACGGGTCGTGACATCCCTGATGAGGAAGTCTTCTCTATTCATGAAAGTCCTCAGTAATGGGAAATTTATTTTGATGGTGCTTCCAGAAGACCAACATGGAGGAAAATGGAAAATACTGAATTCAACAAAGTTGGATTAGTAATTGTGCTCATTTCTCCAGAAATGTTAGTGTTACCTTTTTCCTTCTTATTGTGGGAAGGTGGAACCAATAATGAAGTAGAATACCAAGCTCTCATCATAGGCTTGGAATTGGCGCTTCAAGCACAAGTGAATCCATTAATGGTGTAAAGTGATTCAGACCTGGTAATCAAACAAGTCAATGGGGATTGTGCCATCAGAAAAGTAGAATTAATACCTTTGTAAGATTATGTCAGAGAGTTAATGGCGGAATTCCATTCAGAATAAACATTTTCTTATGTTCCGCGATCAAAAAATGCTCAAGCTGATGCACTGGCTAATATAGCCACAGCTCTGGAAGATCCATATCGGGATGAGATAACCATCATAATTTCCCACCATCATATAATTTCACCTTATGTTCAAATCATAACAGATGAAGTTAATGAAATTAGTCCCATTCATGAACCGTATAGTCATACTACAGGATAGATGTAACCTATCAGGGAATACCTTCAAAATGGTTAACTTCCACCTGATAGGGTCGATAAAAAACAAATCTGGGGTTGTGTGGTCAATTTTACTTTTTATGATAGCTCATATTACCTAGAGTAAATTCTCTACAAACATGGTTTTGATGTATTTCTCTTCAGATGCATTTATGGTGAAGAGACAATGGTTGTCATGAAAG